>JARQOC010000006.1:418814480-418913843 GCA_033576535.1 Allobates femoralis | reverse complement strand
GCCGCCAGCACCCGGCAGCAGGTGGCAGCTGCCAGCATCCGGTAGCAGGGGGCAGCTTCCAGCTGGCACCAGGTGGCAGCTGCCGGCACCCGGCAACCGCCACCAACTGGGAGCCGCCAGCTGCCGGCACGAGGCAGCAGCCGGCATCCGGGAGCCCCCCGCACTCAGCACCAGCCGCCGGCCGCAGCGATGTGCCGGCGGCGGGAAATTCAAATTTCCTCCTCCACTCCTCCTCACTCCTCCCTCCTCCCTCCTCCGAGTGAGCCTTCAGCTGCCTGGCGCCGCGGCCTGTGTGAAGGGAGATGCATTGCAAAGGCAGCAGGCCGGGGCGGGGCGGGCTGGATGACTGAGGTGGGGGGGCGGGACTCACCCGAGGACACACACAGTGACACAGCCTCGATCTGGCCCTAATGGCGGCCCTGAAACTGAGTGGCCATCCAATCCCGGCGCGTCCCGCAGGCCGGCCGGGTGCCATGACAACGGCCGCTGCTGCCAGGAAGCCAGGACCGGTCCCGCGGTGCCGCTGCCTGCAGAGAGAGCTGAGAGCTCTGCTCAGAGCAGGTGAGTGCGGCTGCGGCCGCGCTGAGCCGACAGACGGCGCTAGCAGTACTGTAGCACTGACTCAGTCAGTGACTCAATCGCGCCCGGCGTCCCGCCGGTCGCCAGGACGACGCAGCCCTTGCTGCGATTGAAGCCCAGAGCGGTCCCACTGCGGCCGCACCGAGCTGACAGCCGGCTGCTCTCAGATGATCATTTTACTGTTCAGGGCGGCTTCCGGCAGTATCGGGCGGCCCTGAACTGTCACTAAACCGGCAGCCTGGAGGGCAATTGCCCCCCAGGAACCCGGGCCAGTCCGCCCTGAGGATGGGGCATATTGTTATGTGATGGGTGCAGGATGGGACAATACTAACAGCGGGCAGGATGGGGCATATTGTTATGTGATGGGGCATATTGCTGCAAGAGGACAAGGATAGGGCATTACAAAAGGATGAGGCATTACTACATAATGGGGGCAAGTTAGGGACATTACCACAAGGGGACAAGGATGTGACATTACCGAAGGGGACAAGGATGGGGCATACTACAAGGGGATAAGGATGAAGACATTACTACAAGAAGGGGGTCAGGATATGAACATTACTGCCAGGAGAGGGTCAGGATGGAGCACAACTGCAAGGAGAGGGTCATGATGGATCATATAGCTAGGAGAGGATCAGAATGGAGCAAAAAGCTAGAAGGAGAGGATCAGGATGGAGAACATAGCTAGAAGGAGGTGGTCAGGATGGAGCACATAACTACAAGGAGAGGGTCAGGATGGGGTATGTAACTACAAGGAGAGGGTCAGGATGGGACACATTACTAGAATGAGAGGGTCAGGATAGGACACATTACTAGAAGGAGATGATCAGAATGGAGCACATTACTACAAGGAGAGGGTCAGGATGGAGCACATTACTACAAGAAGAGGATCAGAATGGAGCACATTACTACAAGGAGAGGATCAGAATGGAGGACATTACTACAAGGAGAGGGTCAGCATGGAGCACATTACTACAAGGAGAGGATCAGAATGGAGCACATTACTACAAGGAGAGGGTCAGGATGGAGCACATTACTACAAGGAGAGGATCAGGATGGAGCCCGTAACTAGAAGGAGAGGGACAAGATGGAGCAGATAACTACAAGGGGGAGGTCAGGATGGGAAACATTACTACAAGGAGAGGGTCAGGTTGGAGCACATAGCTACAAGGAGAGGTTCAGGATGGGACACATTACTGCAAGGAGAGGGTCATGATGGAGATATTACTACAAGATGAGGACCAGGATTTCAGTATGAAATCTGCTTGCATTCCATGATAAAATCTATCTCCTATCTGTCTAATATTCTGCATTTTTTCCATACAGATCAGTCCACCTGCTGTTTCTAGAAAGGGCAGTGGGAGCGGCTCAGCTTCAATGTGCAGTACACATTAGCTGTCTGACCACTGACGAAGAGAAGAGAAGACTGCAAAGGTAAGTTTAAAATCAATTAATTGTTAAAATAATTGGATTGATCATCAATGTTTCAGGACTACAAGCACTGCACAGGGAAGAGAGTTAGCATCTACCTGTCCTGTTTGTTCATCCTGTATATTTACCACGCCTGTCTTGAAAAACCAATAAAAACATTTGAAACGAGAGTTAGCATCTGCTGGCTCTCCCCCCTGTGCAGCGCTTGTGATTACCACTCCTGCTGTAATTTAAGTTATATTATCGTGTTGGCACTTTGCCATAAATAATTTTGTTTTAGGTTGCAGTTTGGGCACTCGGCCTCAGACAGGTTCGCCATCACTGCCATCTGGGAAGCCCACATCAACTACTTACCCTAGACCAGCAGGGAAACACACATCAACTACTCACCCTAGACCAGCAGGGAAGCACACACCAACTAATTACCCTAGGCCAGCAGGGAAGCACACACACCATCTACTTACCCTAGACCAGCAGGGATGCACTCACCAACTACTTACCCTAGAGCAGCAGGGAGGCACACATCAACTACTTACCCTAGACCAGCAAGGAAGTGTGGCACCCCTGCAGGGGATTGCCACAGGATCCACTGGTGCAAGGAGGGATTTACACACCTTGGTGCACACAGCACACAACACCTTCCACCCAGGGGTGCACCAAGCCCCACTGCCGCCTGAGCCGCGGCACCGATTACGGGGGGGGGGGGTGTGCTGTTGAAGCCCGGGGTGCTGCCGCCCCTACTGTGACTCTCCCCCGGCGGTCGCCGCTTACCTGCGGTGCGCGCGGGGTGAGCGGCCGGCGCCATGACAGGGGGAGGCTGTGTGCATGAGGCGCCGCCCCCTTCTGCACTGCCGCTCCCCCTGCCGGCTGCCGCCTGAATGACAGGGCTCACACTGTCCAATGGACGGTGCGGCCCTGCTTCCACCCCAGACCTGAAGGGGGAGCTCTAGTGGCTGCCTTAAGTCAGATCCCCTTTAAAAGATGCAGGCCTGAGGGGAGGAGTGAGTTAGCCCAGCTAGTTAGTTCCAGGCAGTGAATGGAGCAGGAATGAGGAGCTGGTCGCTGCTAACGATCCAGGACCAGGGAACACTGACCCAGCTGTGCTGCACTTTTGGGAGAGGGTCGGAGGCCAGTGGAGAAATAGGAGAATTGAAGAAAGGGAACAGATCCAGTTTCCCTGTAGTTACCCAGACACTGGAGTCATCCATTGCAGCAGTAAAAGCCCGGAAGGACTAGGAGGACCAAATCTTCCTCAGGTAACAGACTAAGAGACACTCTAACCTGACCAAACACAGGACCAGGGGCCAAAGGAGAAATAGGGACCCCACAGAAGGACCTCATTGTCGGTGATAGAGTAAAGCCCTGAGAGGGAGAAGGAGCGGTGAGTTCAGTTACAGGCAGGACTTACCCCAAACCACCGTACACAGTGAGAGAGGAGGCCTCACAACTCTCCATGGTGCAAGTCCTGAATAGCATCGGTCACCAGTAAAAGGTACCGAAACAAAGACTACTGTGTGTGCATGTGCCTGTTTAACCGCCGCCATCCACAGCGTTAACCGCAAATACGCTACTACGACTCCCCTCATCCATACCCGCTGCCCTCAGGTAAAGCTTCACCTGTGGGGAGCTGTACTACACCAGCTGCACCTCCATCACCTCAGCGGCCGGCTCCAGCTCTGGTATACTTGTTACCAGTACCACAGGTGGCGTCACGTAACCAATCCCCTTCACCACCATCATCCCCCACCATCCCCGCCATTGAGGGGCCAGGGCACGGGACCGGGGACCGACCAGCCTTGATCCCAAAGTCGCCATCAGCCCCGGTACCCGAGTACCCCCTACCCTGTCGACCGCCACAGAAGCATACACCAACTTACCCTAGACAAGCAGGGAAGCACACATCCACTATTTACTTACCCTGGGCCAGCAGGAAAGTACACATCAACTATTTACTTACCCTTAGCCAGCAGGAAAGTAATATCTTCACTTTTCTGGTCTACCACCAACTACTTTCCCCAGACCAGCAGGGATGCACTCACCAACTACTTAGGCTGGTTTCACACTACGATTTTGTGCAATCCAACGCTGTCCAATATAAATCGCACAGCATCGGATCCAAACTGATCTCTGCATTAGGATGCCAAGTAGGCATCCGATTCCGACATTTTGCAGGATCAGTTTGGCCGGCTCCTCCTGTCATCTCGCTCCTCTCTGCCTCCTGTCACCTGTCTGTCCACTGTTCTCCCCTGCTCTCCCCAGTACTCCCGCTTCTCCCCTGTGTTTTCCTGCTCTCCCCCGGTACTCCCACTTCTCCCCTCTTCTCTCCTGTGTTTTCCTGTTCTCTCCCGGTACTCCCCCCTTCTCCCCCGGTACTACTGCTTCTCCCCTGTGTTTCCCCCTCTTCTTCCCTCTCCTTCGGACTAAAAAATAAAAAAACATCTTTATTCTCACCTGTCCACGAGTCCCCCGGCGTTTCCAGCTATATCTTCTGATCCTTACAGGACCACGCATGATGTCACAGTCACATTACCGGTTACCGCGTAAGTGTTCATGTGACTGTGACATCACGGCAGGTCCTAGAGGCAGGAGGTGCGGGAGATGCCGGGGGACTTGTGGACAGGTGAGCATACATATTCTTTATTTTTAACCCCTGCTTTACTTAATTTTACTTCCGCAATGTATGTATATACATTTAGGAAGTTAAATTAGATGGTTAGGAGCAGTTTTAGTGTACTGAGCATGCTCAGTACACTAAAATCGGGTCCGAGGAGACATCAGATCTTTCCTCGGACCCTGCTCCATAGGGCTCCATGTTAAAAACGACGGATCGGATTTGGCCTAATTGCCATCCGATCTGTCAGATACGATTCTATCCGATTTTTGATTGCACCGAAAAGAAATCGGAAAAAAATCGTATCGGACACAATTCGGATGCCATTTAGTGCTCATCCGAATTGGTCCGATCCCAAGAGGATTACATGGGGGCAATTTCGGATCCGATGCTGTCCAATTTCTATCGGACAGCGTCGGATTTCACAAAATCGTAATGTGAAAGCAGCCTTAACCTTGAACAGCAGGCATGCACTCACCAACTTACCAACCCTAGACCAGCGGGGAGGCACACATCAACTATTAACTTACCCTGGGCCAGCAGGAAAGTAATACTGTATGTTCACTTTTCTGGTCTACCAGGGATGCTATCCCTTCACTACTCTAGACCAACGATAATAAATCTTTATTTATATAGCGCCAATATATTCCGCAGCGCTTTACAATACAGTGGGTAATAAACAAAAATACACAATATAATACAGTAAGAAAATACACAATATAATACAGTAAGAAAATACACAATATAATACAGTAAGTAATTCCAGTAGAGAAAGAATACAGTACAATAATAGGAAACAATACAATAAGCACAGAATCAATCCTGTAAAAACTACAATACAATAGATAAAGCAAAAATAAAGGTGATCCTGCTCAAAAGAGCTTACAATCTACAACGAGATGGGGGGGGCAGAAAGTACAGGTGTTTATTACATTGATGGTCCAGACATCTGAGGAAATGGGGGATAGAAATAAAGTTACATGAATGGTCACCAGACAATCTGTGTAGAGCTTTTGGGTTTGGTGGAGTTTGAAGAAGAGTTATGTTGAGAGAGATAGTGAATGTGCTATGTATAGTACAAAGGAATTTTGTTAGGGAGCATGATAGGCTGCCTTGAAAAGATGTGTTTTTAGGGAGCGTCTGAAGCCATGCAAGTTGTGGATGGTCCTGATTTCTTGGGGTAGAGCATTCAAGAGAATTGGTGCAGCTCAGGAGAAGTCTTGGAGCCAGGAGTGGGAGGATTGGATTAGTGCAGATGTTAGTCGAAGGTCATTTGTAAAACGTATAGAATAGGTGTGGTGATAGACAGAGATGAGGGAGGAGATGTAGGGAGGTGCTGCATTGTGAAGAGCTTTGTGGGTGAGAACAAGCAATTTGAACTTTATCCTGTAATGTATAGGCAGCCAGTGCAATGACTGGCACAGAGCGGAGGCATCTGAGTAACGATTGACCAGGTAGGGGATCCTGGCTGCTGCATTAAGGATGGACTGTAGAAGGGAACATTTAGTGAGGGGGTGGCCAATTAATAGAGAATTGCAATAATCAAGGCGGGAGTGGATTAGGGCCACAGTAAGGGTACCTTCTCACGCCACAACCAGGGGAGACATTTTTTGGCAGCGATATTTCTCGCTGGAATTATCGCCGCCAAATTGCCTCCTTATTGCGGCGTGTATTTCAGGAATTTGGCGGCGATAAAACCAATGTCACCTGGTTTCGATTTCACAGTAATAGGCGGCCATTAGAGGTGGTAAATTTCCCTTCAATGGAAGCCTTCACACAGGGACTGGACAGACATCTGTCTGGGATGATTTAGTGAATCCTGCTTTGAGCAGGGGGTTGGACCAGATGACTCAGGAGGTCCCTTCCAACTCTACCAGTTTTTGATTTCATGGTTCTTTCCTACCCCAGACTACCAGGGATGATGATATTATCCTTTCGCTACACTAGGCCAACAGGAACACTGACATTACCCCTTCTCTAATGTAGACTATCAGAGATGCTAACATTTTCCCTAGAATACAAAGGATGCTAGCATCAATCATTCACTACCCCAGTTTACCAGGAATGCTGACATTACCCCTCTAATATACTAGACTATCAGGCATGCTGATGTTATTTCACTACTCTAGACAACCAGGGATGCTAACATTACCCTTTCACTACTGTAAACTCCAGGGATTAAGGCAGGACATTACTCCTACGTTACTCTAGACCACAACGGATGCTGACATTATCCCTTCACTAATGTACTCTATCAGTGAAGCAGGTATTATCCCTTCCATTACCCAGTATCATCAGGAAAGCAGACATTTACTCCTTCTCTTCTTTAGACCATGAAAGAAGCTGGTATTAGCCCCTCCGCTATCTTAGACCATTGGTAAGGTGACATTAATCCCTTCAATGCCCTAGATCACCAGGAAATTAGTTGACTTTTTTCAAACGTGTGTGTCTAGTATGCCATTACTTAATCAGAGAGTACAGAATACCATTGAGGTCTCTGTGATGTTTTAACCAACTTTTGGCGAACAGCAGAGTTTATAGAAATCTGGTAAACCTCAAAAGCGAGCGAGTGATAAACAGGAACCGAGTCCCATGGAGAGAAGTGCGGTCACATTGTTTGTTATGTCTGATATAAAAGCATCCTGTTCATTGTGGCAAATCATTGCAATGATTTCACTAACGAATTTTCACTCATATGGAAATAAAGGGAAACACATTGAGACATATCTTAATGGGATTGTCCAGGACAATCATATTTTATTACTTTGGCCCTAAGAACTAAGAAGCGGGTAGTTGCTAACTACCTTCCTGACCTACGCAGATCTATGCCGGCAAAGAGTGTTTTTGTATGAAAACCTATGCAGAAAAATAAAAAAAAGTTCCCAAATTTCATAAATGTCTTATACTGACAGGGAGGCTAAAAAAAGGTCAGTGAGCTAATTGGTCCAAATAACTGGTGTATTGGATATTATATGTCACAATTTTGCAAATACTTAAGTGCACTCCATTAATATATCAGTAAGAATTCTTTCCATTGTTTATCAGTCTTTCACTGAGCAGTTGACTGATGAGTGCTATGAAGAATACCTTCCAAAAACCACTTCTCCCCATGTTGGATAAAAAGGCACACACCAGTAACTTAACCATAACAACTTTATTGGAGAGATCTTGTAACATCAGTCCTCATCTTTTGTGGGATGGAGGTCAGTCACAGCCTGAGGTAGATAAACAATGAGGCACTAATTGGCCTAACCAAGCATTATAAAGCATTGTGCTGCAGGACTCCTAGTGCAAGTCAGCATTCATAAAACATCTTTCACCATTAACCGCCAAGGAGGAGCATTGACCTAGGCCATGCTCCGACCCCCACCCAGGAGTATCAGGGCTTCTTCAAGCCCATCCTGCAGCCCACCAGAAAAATATCCAGGCCAATGTCTGTAAGGTGAATTCCACCAGCCAACATGAGGTTATAGTTGTCACCCTCCAACTGCCGGTGTCATACAAAAATGCTAGATTTGACGCGCACGAAACAGGATATCCTGGCATTGAGTGTCTGCCTTTGACCATTTAACCGCTGCTGCCTCCCAAGCACCTTACCACAACAGCCGGATCAAACAAAGACAAACTCCGGAAAAACTCCCGGAAACTTGTTGACATCCGCTCACGTGGTAGTGAGGGTCTCCGCAAGCGGGCAAGTGACTCACCGTAAGCCGGGTTTTCAGGTCTCAGGCGTTGGCTGTGGTCACGGTTCTGTGCCTGAGGCTGTGGAGGCCCGGTGGTCAATGAAGGGTTAAATAAAGATTTTATAGGAATAAAGTTACTGTTTGTGACGCCACCTGTAGGGGTCCGGTGATGGCACTGGACTGCTTTGGACCTCCGGGGTGATGGGCTGCAGCTAGATGGATCCGCTCCCTACAGGATGAGCGGGAGTCCCCGGGGTCAGGAGCTGTAGTGATGGAATACGGCTTCTCAGTTGATTCTGTAGGTAAATCGGTTAGTAACAGTTCTGGAATAAGGCTCGGACACAATGTTCCTCTGCACGGGTCACACACGGTACACTGGAATAACGGTTTCACTTCTAGGTAACAGACCGGGTGGTCCCTGGAATGAACAGTTTCCCTCCAAGGCTCCACAGTGTCCTTCTTGAAACTGACTGTCCCTTTTACTCTTCGCGGCTTACAACGTACCAGGTCGGGATACAGAGGAACTTCTGTTGGGCACCCGAGCCGTTGGCCTGGCGACTCCCGATGGGTCCCTGGACCTCAATGGTTGGTACCCCTCCCGCTACAGTGGCGGTGATAGAAACTTGTGTGATGTGATCGTATGAAGCCCTCTATCACTCCGGTTCTGTAATGCAGCGACAGATCATCTGCACTACCTCGGAGCCGGTACTCCGGGTTGGACTGGGCGCGGGTCGTTTCTTCGCCCGTTACTAGTTCTCTTGGCCCTCTTCACTTCTGGGTCACCACTACTCGGTGCCCTCTCCATTAGCTGTTCTGTTACGACATCTATTTTTGCTCTTGTCTCTCCCACTTTCTAACTCTGTTCTCTCTTTCCCCACTGCTATGCATCTAACTCTCCTCACACCAGGACCAGTTGCCCGGGAAACAGGTCTCTAATTGGTCCTCTATCTCTACAGTCATGGCCAAAAGTATTGACACCCCTGCAATTCTGTCAGATAATACTCAGTTTCTTCCTGAAAATGATTGCAATCACAAATTCTTTGGTATTATTATCGTCACTTAATTTGTCTTCAATGAAAAACACACAAAAAGAATTGTCCTAAAGCCAAATTGGATATAATTCCACACCAATCATAAAAAAGGGGGTGGACAAAAGTATTGGCACCCTTAGAAAAATCATGTGATGCTTCTCTAATTTGTGTAATTAACAGCACCTGTAACTTACCTGTGGCACCTAACAGGTGTTGGCAATAACTAAATCACACTTGCAGCCAGTTGACATGGATTAAAGTTGACTCAACCTCTGTCCTGTATCCTTGTGTGTACCACATTGAGCATGGAGAAAAGAAAGAAGACCAAAGAACTGTCTGAGGACTTGAGAAACCAAATTGTGAGGAAGAATGAGCAATCTCAAGGCTACAAGTCCATCTCCAAAGACCTGAATGTTCCTGTGTCTACCGTGCGCAGTCTCATCAAGAAGTTTAAAGCATGGCACTGTGGCTAACCTCCCTAGATGTGGACGGGAAAGAAAAATTGACAAGAGATTTCAACGCAAGATTGTGCGGATGGTGGATAGAGAACCTCGACTAACATCCAAACAAGTTCAAGCTGCCCTGCAGTCCGAGGGTACAACAGTGTCAACCTTTACTATCCGTCGGCGTCTGACTGAAAAGGGACTGTATGGTAGGATACCCATTCAAAAGCCAGGCTGGAGTTTGCCAAAACTTACCTGAGAAAGCCTAAAATGTTTTGGAAGAATGTTCTCTGGTCAGATGAGACAAAAGTAGAGCTTTTTGGGCAAAGGCATCAACATAGAGTTTACAGGAGAAAAAAAGAGGCATTCAAAGAAAAGAACACGGTCCCTACAGTCAAACATGGCGGAGGTTCCCTGATGTTTTGGGGTTGCTTTGCTGCCTCTGGCACTGGACTGCTTGACCGTGTGCATGGCATTATGAAGTCTGAAGACTACCAACAAATTTTGCAGCATATTGTAGGGCCCAGTGTGAGAAAGCTGGGTCTCCCTCAGAGGTCATGGGTCTTCCAGCAGGACAATGACAAAAAAAAACCGCTTCAAAAAGCACTAGAAAATGGTTTGAGAGAAAGCACTGGAGACTTCTAAGGTGGCCAGCAATGAGTCCAGACCTGAATCCCATAGAACACCTGTGGAGAGATCTAAAAATGGCAGTTTGGAGAAGGCACCCTTCAAATATCAGGGACCTGGAGCAGTTTGCCAAAGAAGAATGGTCTAAAATTCCAGCAGAGCATTGTAAGAAACTCATTGATGGTTACCGGAAGTGGTTGATCGCAGTTATTTTGGCTAAAGGTTGTGCAACCAAGTATTAGGCTGAGGGTGCCAATACTTTTGTCTTGCCCATTTTTGGAGTTTTGTAGGAATGACCAATGTTTTGCTTTTTGCTTCATTCTCTTTTGTGTTTTTTCATTAAAGACAAATTAAATGAAGATAATAATACCAAAGAATTTGTGATTGCAATTATTTTCAGGAAGGAACTGAGTATTATCTGACAAAATTACAGGGGTGTCAATACTTTTGGCCATGACTGTAGATGTTGCATGTGGTACATGGAACCTTGGGATTAACCTGTTCACCACTGAGACGGAGAATACTGCACCTTCAGTCAGGGGTGCAGTACCCTCCTGTGACGCACTCGTTGCGGGACGCCACACAAGCACACAAGTCATTCCCTCCAGCATGAAGAACAAGGATAACTGGCGACGATGCAGCTCTGGAAATCTCCACGATCCGGCAGAACTTGGGGCCATGTTGAATTTCTAATCACCCTCCAATTGACTTCAATACCACGAAAGCCCAGGCTTCTTCCACCTGGGTGGTTCTCTGCCCTCCGAGCTTCCCAATAGATATAAGAGTGGCCCAATATCCAAATCACCGGTCTCTGGTTACCTGTAAAAGAGCAGCATCAGTACTGCAACAAATCCGGATGAACATACCTCAAAAAACAATCCAAACGCCATCTACCAATACGCTGGATGTCCCCATCTGCCATTCCAGCCCTAACCCCCTCAGTCGTGGCCCCGATTTCAAAACAGTGTGATCCAAATTCAACGGGAGATAGGCCTAGGAATACTTAAGTCTGCTTCAATAACGAAATAAATTGAAACCTAGTTAAAGGGGATCCATTGGGTGGGACAGAAAAAACATTCCCTGCTGCCGAAAAGACAGGTAGTCATTAACAAGAATGACAGGGCATACTGGACCCAGGATAGCAAACAACGGAACCCAAGTGTCACGACCTGAATGGTCCGTTTTTGATTTGCATATACAAATACGCAAGCCACCATTACAAAAATAAACGTCATCGTGCTATAGGCCATCGGGCCTGTATTTTGAGGGTGACACCAACTCCACTAACTACAGTGCCCCAAAAAACGCTAGACCAAAGGAAACTGACAAAAGCGAGCCTCGAAAGGAGAGGACAGATAGCATATGTAGAATGAATCAAACACCTAAGCAAAGGAAAAGAAATAGGTTGTCTGTTCTCCAAACGAGGGAAGGCCCTACTCCAGCCCCTTAAGGCCTGTCGAATGATAAAGCATTTAGTAACGTCAGCCCAACCCCCAACCTTAAAATTAGTAATGAGTGAGTGTAATTGTAACTATTCACTACCCGCACGGATAGTATGATATTCGCCATACTCGTTACTCGGCGAGTATCACTGGTGCTCGTGAGTGATGTGTCGATTGTTATCGATCTGACATAAATTGACAGCTCCCTTCAGTACACAATGGGAGCTGGTACCTCAGTGAGAGCAGATTCAATGTTAGGATCTCACAGCAAGGTGTCATATGCAGTAGAAACGTAAAAAAGCCCACCATCCTGCCCTGTCCTGGAAAGAATCATTTTAGAGTCGGATGTGTGTGGGCAAAGCCTATCACTAATTGACTAACATTAGAATCGCTATTCAGACGAATATGCGAGTATTGAAAACTATTCGTTATCAGTATAGCGAATGCGAATATTTCGCTACTCGCTCATCACTACTTAAAATGAAAGGCCAAGCCGGCCAACCGACTCCAGGCAATGGAGCTGGAAGCCCCAGATCTATGCAAATCAACCAAACACTGGCAAGTGACCTTCAGGTGCTCAAAGTCGGAAACTGCTAAACGGCTCATACCCAACAGGCTGCACCACTTTCCCCACTGTCCCCACGCCTTACTGTATGCTGCCATGTTGTTGTAGTTGACACACCCACCAGGGCCGTGGGGTATTCGGAACAGTTCTGCTGGGGGAATCACGGGGGTCAAGAACCGACTCCGTGGCCCTGAGCAGTCAATAAAAGGGGGTTATAAATAATGTTTAGGAATTAACGTGACACCACCCATGGTGTGCAGCTATGGGTAGCCGCCGCTGTAGTTGGGACCTCTGGGGATGATGGGAGTAACAGCAAGGATGTTGAGCCGTCCACGGGTAGAGCTGGTCCCTAGGGCAACCATATAAAATCTAGTGTAGTGCAGGGGTGCAGTGTTTAGTGTCATAGGAAGTCTCCAGCTGCAGGATTCCCAAATCAGTCCACCTCCTCTCAGGCGCAAGAAATACAGTCTCAGACAGCATCGAGCTTTAACCAGGTTTACTCTCTTTTCTCGACAGTTCAATAGTGGCCCCAGTGTGGTCTAAGCAGCCAGGGTGGTTCATCTGTGTCACCCCCTTTCGTGTCTCTTTCAGGCCTTTTCAGTCTGTCCACACACTAGCTACGGTCCAGTGGTCACTGGCTTTTAGTGGGTGACTTTCCGGGTCCCCTAGCCCTAGTTCGATGGCCTTCTCTTCACTGCACTGGAGGTTGGGTCTCGCGACATAAAGATCCCGCACTCCGCCAGGGTTTGTGGTAGGAGCATACAGCATCCTGGCCACTTCAGCAGAGGTGGCACTCTGGTTTCGGCCCAGTCCCCAGTGTCCTCGCTAATTCAAGCACACCTGGACTCCTTCTTTCCCTCACCACGGTCTGCATCCTGGGACCCGGATTAGCCTCATGGTGGCTCAGTCCTGTATGGTGGTCTTCTCTCCTCTCCTTTTACTGACTGGATTTCACAGTGCGCATTTTGAAGCTGACAGCGCGGCGCGGCTGTAAATACGTCATCCGGCGCCGGGAATGACGCGGATCGCGTCATACAGCCCCACACTGAAGCCCGGACGCAATGGGAGAGCGGGGAGGCGCGCAGGGAGGCGGCAATTTGAATCTCTGATGTAGATCACGCCTATTCAGGCGTGATATGAAGAAGAGGGGCAGCCTGGATGAGTGACTATGAATAGCACAGTCACTCATTATCATCAGTAATGAGGTACTATAATAACGTTTTTATTCACTTTGACTATGTGCATTTAGGAGGTAAAAGGAGTGTAGGGAAAGTGTTAATATGCTCTAGGGACAGCTTTTAATAGGTTTAGAGGTGTTTTGGGGGTGACAGGATCCCTTTAACTTCTGTGTTGTTCAGTGTTGTTATCTCCCTTAACCGGGTCCTTCTCTCACTTTGCACCCACCACCTGGCTCCTCCCACTATCCTGTTGCTGGGCATAGAGTCCCTAGACTTAGGATCAGGAGTGTGTTGGGTGTTTGTGTGGGGAGACCAACTTACCAATCCTGGCTGCTGCGCCATCTAGTGGTGACCGGTCCACAGGGGCGCCACAGAGTCACTGAAGACCTCACCAATGACATCAATTGTTGTGCACAGTATCCCACATGGTAGAATTACATGAGTTTCCTTCCTGACAAGCTCCTGGGCTCAGGTCCCGGAATCTATGAAAATCAAAAAGTGAGAGAGCATCAGCCATACTGTTCACCCTACTCGGTACATCATTATCAGGGGCGGGCTGGGCCAGGTGGCAGGGAGGCATTTGCCTCCCGGGCCGGTAATAGTTCAGGGCCGCCGGGTGCGTTGTCAACAACAACAATGCAAAAGTAAATCACTGGCGGCCGCGGCTATTCTTAGTGCGGGATGCGGCCACCAGTGATTTATCATACAAACAATAGTGCACCCAGCGGCTGGCACAGGCTGGCTGCAGGAAAGTCCTAAGGAGTGCTTACATTGCACTCACCCTCAAGACCGGAGCGCTTGACAGGCGCCACTCTGGGGCAGCAGGCTGGGCCGGTCTCTGCAAATGTTGGCAGAGGCTCCCAGCTCTTCATGCCTGCTGCAGGACCCTCCACTTGTTCTTTGGACGCCGGCACCTTCTGTTTGTGAGCAGGGCCGGCTGCGTCACTGCTGACAGACAGGGCTTTGAGCAGTGGCCATGTCTGCAAGCTGTGACATCATGCAGCGCGCCCTGCTCCATTAGATTCCCGCCATGGAGGAGCTGAATGGGATACCATCAAGGGGGAGGTGAGCAAACGCCGATGAGTTAATTCTTTATCTAAAACTAATGTGTGTGTGTATACATGACTGGCTGCATCTGTGTGTGTGTGTGTGTGTGTGTGTGTGTATACATGACTGGCTGCATGTGTGTGTGTGTGTATGTGTGTGTGTGTGTGTGTATACATGCCTGGCTGCATCTGTGTGTGTGTATACATGACTGGCTGCATCTGTGTGTGTGTGTGTGTATACATGACTGGCTGCATGTGTGTGTGTGTGTGTGTGTGTGTGTGTGTGTTATACATGCCTGGCTGCATCTGTGTGTGTGTATACATGACTGGCTGCATGTGTGTGTGTGTGTGTGTGTGTACATTTCTGGCTGCATCTGTGTGTGTGTGTGTATACATGCCTGGCTGCATCTGTGTCTGTGTACATGCCTGGCTGCATCTGTGTGTGTGTGTGTGTGTGTGTGTGTATACATGTCTGGCTGCATCTGTGTGTGTGTACATGCCTGGCTGCATCTGTGTGTGTGTGTGTATACATGCCTGGCTGCATCTGTGTGTGTGTACATGCCTGGCTGCATCTGTGTGTGTGTGTGTACATGCCTGGCTGCATCTGTGTGTGTGCGTGTGTATACATGCCTGGCTGCATCTGTGTGTGTGTGTATACATGACTGGCTGCATCTGTGTGTGTGTGTATACATTTCTGGCTGCATCTGTGTGTGTGTGTGTGTGTGTGTGTGTGTATACATGCCTGGCTGCATCTGTGTGTGTGTATACATGACTGGCTGCATCTGTGTTTGTGTGTGTGTGTACATTTCTGGCTGCATCTGTGTGTGTGTGTGTGTGTGTGTGTGTGTATACATGCCTGGCTGCATCTGTGTGTGTGTACATGCCTGGCTGCATCTGTGTGTGTGTGTGTGTGTGTGTGTGTGTGTATACATGCCTGGCTGCATCTGTGTGTGTGTACATGCCTGGCTGCATCTGTGTGTGTGTGTATACATGCCTTGCTGCATCTGTGTGTGTGTACATGCCTGGCTGCATCTGTGTGTGTGTGTGTACATGCCTGGCTGCATCTGTGTGTGTGTGTGTGTACATGCCTGGCTGCATCTGTGTGTGTATACATGCCTGGCTGCATCTGTGTGTGTGTGTGTATACATGCCTGGCTGCATCTGTGTGTGTGTACATGCCTGGCTGCATCTGTGTGTGTGTGTATACATGCCTGGCTGCATCTGTGTGTGTGTACATGCCTGGCTGCATCTGTGTGTGTGTGTGTGTGTGTGTGTACATGTCTGGCTGCATCTGTGTGTGTGTACATGCCTGGCTGCATCTGTGTGTGTGTGTGTGTGTGTGTGTGTGTGTACATGTCTGGCTGCATCTGTGTGTGTGTGTACATGCCTGGCTGCATCTGTGTGTGTGTGTACATGCCTGGCTGCATCTGTGTGTGTGTACATGCCTGGCTGCATCTGTGTGTGTGTATACATGCCTGGCTGCATCTGTGTGTGTGTATACATGAATGGCTGCATCTGTGAGTGTGTGTGTGTGTGTACATGTCTGGCTGCATCTGTGTGTGTACATGCCTGGCTGCATCTGTGTGTGTATACATGCCTGGCTGCATCTGTGTGTGTGTGTATACATGCCTGGCTGCATCTGTGTGTGTGTACATGCCTGGCTGCATCTGTGTGTGTGTGTGTGTGTGTGTACATGTCTGGCTGCATCTGTGTGTGTGTGTACATGCCTGGCTGCATCTGTGTGTGTGTGTGCACATGTCTGGCTGCATCTGTGTGTGTGTGTGTGTGTGTGTGTGTACATGCCTGGCTGCATCTGTGTGTGTGTGTACATGCCTGGCTGCATCTGTGTGTGTGTACATGCCTGGCTGCATCTGTGTGTGTGTATACATGCCTGGCTGCATCTGTGTGTGTGTGTATACATGAATGGCTGCATCTGTGTGTGTGTGTGTATACATGACTGGCTGCATCTGTGTGTGTGTGTGTGTGTGTGTGTGTGTGTACATGTCTGGCTGCATCTGTGTGTGTGTACATGCCTGGCTGCATCTGTGTGTGTACATGCCTGGCTGCATCTGTGTGTGTATACATGCCTGGCTAGATCTGTGTGTGTGTCTTTCTGTCTATGTGTCTGTTTGTGGCTGGGGCTTTGTGGCTGGTTGTGTGTGGCTGGGGCTTTGTGGCTGGCTGTGTGTGGCTGGGGCTTTGTGGCTGGCTGTGTGTGGCTGGGGCTTTGTGGCTGGCTGTGTGTGGCTGGGGCTTTGTGGCTGGTTGTGTGTGGCTAGGGCTGCGTGGCTGTGGCTGACTATGTGTCTATGTTGCTAGGGCTGTCTGTGGCTGACTGTGTCTGTGTGGCTGAGGCTGCGTGGCTGGCTGTGTGTGGCAAAATGTGTCTGTGTGGCTGACTGTGTCTATGTGTGGCTAGGGCTGCGTGGCTGCATGTGGCTGTCTGTGTGTCTGACTGTCTTTATGTGGCTGGGGCTATGTGGCTGTGGCTGGCTGTGTGTGCCTAACTATGTCTTTGTGTGGCTGGGGCTGCGTGGTTGTGGCTGGCTGGGGTTGGCTGTGGCTGCATGGCTGTGGCTGAGGCTGCGTGGCTGGCTGTGTGTGGCTGGGGCTGTTTGGCTGTGTGTGGCTGACTGTGTGGGTGTGGCTGGGGCTGCTTGGCTGTGTGTGGCTGACTGTGTGTGTGTGGCTGGCTGTGTGGTTGGCTGTATGTCTGTGTGTGGCTAGCTATGGCTGTCTATATTGCTCGCTGTGTGTGTGGCTGGCTGTGTCTGTGTGTGTGGGTAGCTGCGCCTGTGTGTCGCTGGCTTTGGCTGTGTGTGTGGCTGTCTATGTGGCTGGCTGGCTTTGGCTGTGTGTGGCTGGCTGTGTTTGTGTGGCTAGCTATGTGTGTGGCTGTATGTGTGTGGCTGTATGTGTGTGGCTGATTGTGTGTGTGGCTGATATTGTGTGTGTAGCTGGCTGTGTCTGTGTTTGGCTGGCTGTGTGTGCGTGTGACTGTGTGTGGCTGGCTATGGCTGTCTATGGTGCTGGCTGTGGCTCTGTGTGTGGCTGGCTGTGGCTATGTGTGTGGCTGTCTATGTGGCTGTGTCTCTCTGTGTGGCTCTCTGCGTCTTTGTAGCTGTCTATGTGGCTGACTGTTTTTGTGTGGTTGTGGCTCTGTGTGTGGCTGTGGCGGGCTGTCTGTGTAGCTGGCCACTGGGACATCCAAATGCTGTGCGAGTGTCCGACAGTTTTCTTAGATCACATCCATGTGCAATCTGTTTTGTTTCTCAGCAGCTATTACTGTAGAATCATTTACAGGAGCATTTTACAGTTGTCTCAGCTGAAGAATGAGAATGTATCAGTGATAAAAACATGCCTCTCAGATGGTCCGTGTGCTGTCCGTGTGCTGTCCGTGTGCTGTCAGTGTGCGGTCCATGATTTTGTCGGACTCATAGACTTGCATTGGCGAGTCTCGCACATGAATCGCAGACTGTCGCAGCATGTTGTGACTTTTTTCCCATCCAGAATCTGGATGAGAAAAAAGCGTCCGACACTCGCCAATGTGTTTCAGACGTTGATTAACTGACTGCACTGCGATGAAATCACACATTGCACTTATCCGAGTTTTACCCTAGTGTGTCCGTGCCCTAATAATAAAATCCATATAGTAATCCTACAATGTCTGCTGGACATGATATGGGGGGTTTATGGCTCAGTACACACTCCATACTTCTTGTTATTAACCAGTAAATGCTCTCTTGTCCACCGCACTGCAGTGTAATAAGAGGAAGACAGCGAGACAGGCAGCGACATGGCATCAGAGAGCCCCTGACCTCGAAATAGAAGATCCTCAGATCCCGGTATTGTGACGACATATGAAGAAATATTTTTTTACATTTATATTACACTATGAACTCCACAGCACTTTACATACATCATCAACACTGTCCCCATTGGGGCTCACAATGAAAACATCCTACCAGTATGTCTCATATTGTACATCGCCTTTCTTTGATATCACCTTCACAAATATTGCATTTATTGCACTTGTCAGGTTTTGGATGTTTTAAGGTTGCATTTGTTTGCAGGATGTCAGAATTGACTCCCAGAGCTGCTGGTTTGATGGTTAAGGTCTTACAGCATCTTAGATTTTTTTTGCTTAATGGTACTTCCAAGTTTCTCAATAGGGCTGAGATCAGGGGAGACTGGTAGCCACACCATGGTTTTCTCTACTTTTATGTCCATAGCAGCCAATTACTCAGGGCTATGCTCTGTACCAAGAGATGGTGCATTGTCATGCATAGGGATGATTTTGTACGAAGAAAAAAAGTGGTCAGTCTAAAAGTATATATATTTTGCCGTGGTCACGCCTTCATGGACCCTATAGGGGCAAACTAGCTCCCTCCACATGATTACGACCCAAAACATGACTGCCACCTCCTTGCTGATGTGACATGGTGGCGGTCATCTAGCAACCATCCACTACTCCAACCATATTGGGAACCTCTAGGCTCCTTTTAGCTACTCCTCTGTCTGCAGGGGGGCGTGGCGCGATGGGTGGGCGCACCGCTGACAGTGCCTAGGGCGGCAGGAGCTCCATATACGGGCCTGGCTGGAGGGACTGAGATGGGCCGCTGAGAATTTCCGACAGCGCTAAACCCCCCCCCCCGGTCCTCGCCCGAGGGCTGCCGGAAAAATTTTGCCACCCAGGGTTTGCGTCGCCAGTCAGCCCCTGATCATTATTATTATTATTATTATTATTATTATTATTAATATTATTATTATTTATAGAGCACCATTGATGACATGGTGCTGTACATGAGAAGGGGTTACATACAAACAAGTTAAAAATACAATAAACAAACTAACAGTGACAGACTGGTACAGAGGAGAGAGAGAACCCTGTACTTGCAGGCTTACATTCTACAGGGCAATGGGGAGGGAAACAGTAGGTTGTGTCTGCTCTGGTGGTGGTGGAGCACTGGGTCCAATGGTGGTGGAGCGCCGGGTCCAGTGGCGGTGGAGTGCCAGGTCCAGTGGTGGTGAGGTGGTACCGTGGTCATTGCAGGCTGTAGGCTGTTCTGAAGAGATGGGTTTTCAGGTTCCAATTGAAGGTTCCGAGTGTAGGGGACAGTTGGACGTTTTGAGGTGCAGGATTGCAGAGGATGGGGGATGCTTGGGTGAAGTCTTGCAGGCGGTTAGATGAGGAACATACAAGTGTGGAGGAAAGGAGGAGGTCTTGGGAGGATCGAAAATTACCAGTTGGATGATATCGGGAGATTTGTTCAGAGATATATGGGGGGGACAGATTGTGGATGGCTTTGTAAGTCAATGTTAGTAGTTTGATTTGGATACGCTGGGGAATTGGAAGCCAGTGGAGGGATTTTCAGAGGGTAGAAATGGAGGAGCAGCGAGGAGAGAAGTGTATTAGTCAGGCAGCAGAGTTAAGGACAGATTGGAGAAGTGCTAGAGTGTTAGCAGGGAAGCCACAGAGGATGAGGTTGCAGTAGTCGAGATAATAATAATAATAATAATAGTAATAATTTTTATTTATATAGCGCCAACATATTCTGCAGCGCTTCACAATACATAGCTCACATTTAAACAATCATGAGAAACAATTAGAAAATACAATACAATGCCAAAAACAATACAATACAAAGCATAACATAATACAATAATTGGAGCAAAAAATGGCAACCCTGCTCATAAGAGCTTACAATCTAGCAATGAGGTGGGGGTGACAAGGTATAGGTGCTCATTTGCAATGAAAGTATAGTCAACTTGAGGAGATGGGGAACAAATAGGAGCAGAATAAGTGGCCGCAACACGTTATATGTGATCCACTTGAGACGGAGCGGATAAGCTATGTCTAGATGACTGACTAGGGATCATGATAGGCCGTCCTAAAGAGATGTGTTTTTAGGGATCGCTTAAAACTATTTAAGTTGTGGATACCTCTAATTTTTTTGGGTAGAGTGTTCCAAAGAATTGGTGCGACTCGGGAGAAGTCTTGGAGCCGGGAGTGGGAGGTTCGGATTAATGCAGAAGTGAGTCTAAAGTCACTTCCAGAGCGAAGAGAACGGCTGGGGTGATAGACAGAGATGAGGGAGGAGATGTATGGGGGTGCTGCACTGTGAAGAGCTTTGTGGGTGAGAACAAGCAGTTTGAAATGGATCCTGTAGTGTATAGGCAGCCAGTGTAATGACTGGCATAGAGCAGAAGCGTCTGAGTAACGATTAGCTAGATAGGTGATCCTGGCTGCTGCATTAAGGATGGACTGGAGAGGGGACAGTCTAGTGCGGGGGAGGCCAACTAAGAGAGAGTTACAATCAGGGCCGGCCCTACCGCTGTGCGAGTTGTGCGGTCGCACAGGGCGCCGCCTGCCATGCTTCAAAGGGGGCGCCAGAGAGACGGATATTTATGGTCTCTCTGCGGCTCCCTACCTACCGGTATTCCCGAGTGTGACTGCCCGGGCTTCATATCGCAGCAAGGGCTGCGTTGTCCAGGCAACCGGCGGGCTGCAGTAGAAGTGAGATAATGATTTTATACACTTACATGCCTGCGTACTTCTGGGCGTCTCCCTGTGTGTGCTGGCACTTGTGAGCTGTGCCATCATGTCTGCTCTCCCCTCCCTCATGCACGCCCCCTCTCAGCCTGCTATAGTGATGTGAGGCTGATCTCGTCATAAAGGGGCGGGGCTAAATCGCGGCATCCCGGTAGCCCCGCCCCTTTATGACGCAATCAGCCTCACACATTATAGCAGGCTGAGAGGGGGCGTGCATAAGGGAGGGGGAGAGCAGACATGATGGCACAGCTCACAAGTCCCAGCACACACAGGGAGACGGCCTCAAGTACCAGGCATGTAAGTGTATAAAATCATTATCTCACTTCTACTGCAGCCACTTTTCACACAAAAACAGTGCTGCTAATGGTTTACTAGGGTGCAGGGGAACATATTAACAATGTATGAGGGTCATCAGAGGTGGTTGGTTCCCTTTAGCTGACAGAAGCGGTAACCCCGAGTCACACTCGGGTTTACCCGCAGGCAGGGCCGGGACGACAACTAGGCGCGCCATCTAGTGCAGGGCGCATTTTTGCCCGCCCCCTGGGAGGCCCCGTGCTGGCCGCCGGCGGCCGCGGCGCGTCGGCCAGAGAGAGAGGAGGGCGGGAGTCCGACTTCCTGTCCCGCGGCTCTGCCCGCCCCTCCTCTCCTCCTCCGTACAGCCAGCGCCCAGCAGACGCACGGGCACGGTGACGGCGGTGACCGGTGAGTGTGTAAAGGCGCGCCCCTCCCCACAGTCCACATACTAGGCCCTGTATTCACCACCACTGGGCCCTGCTGTATACACCACCTCCACCACTGGGCCCTGTATACACCACCAGTGGGCCCTGTATACACTACCACTGGGGCCTGTATATACCACTGGGGCTGCTGTATATACTGCTGGGACCTATATATACCACTGGGGCTGCTGTATATAGTGCTGGGGCCTGTATATACCACTGAGGCTGCTGTATATATTGCTGGGGCCTGTATATACCACTGGGGCTGCTGTATATACTGCTGGGGCCTGTATATTCCACTGGGGCTGCTGTATATAGTGCTGAAGCCTGTATATACCACTGAGGCTGCTGTATATATTGCTGGGGCCTGTATATACCACTGGGGCTGCTGTATATATTGCTGGGGCCTGTATATTCGACTGGGGCTGCTGTATATAGTGCTGGGGCCTGTATATTCCACTGGGGCTGCTGTATATAGTGCTGAAGCCTGTATATACCACTGAGGCTGCTGTATATATTGCTGGGGCCTGTATATACCACTGGGGCTGCTGTATATATTGCTGGGGCCTGTATATTCGGCTGGGGCTGCTGTATATAGTGCTGGGGCCTGTATATACTGCTGGGGTCTGTATATACCACTGAGGCTGCTGTATTACCCCTGGGGCTGCTGTATTACCCCTGGGGCTGCTGTATAACCCCTGGGGCTGCTGTATAACCCCTGGGGCTGCTGTATTACCCCTGGGGCTGCTGTATTACCCCTGGGGTCTGTATATACCACTGGGGAGGCTGCTGTATACCACACTGCTGGGGGCTGTATACCTGTGCTGGGGTCCACCCTCGGCTTATACACGAGTCAATAGGTTTTCCCAGGTTTTGGGGGCAAAAGTAGGGGGGTCGGCTTATACACAGGTCGGCTTATACACGAGTATATACGGGTAGTAATCCTACAATGTCTGCTGGACATGGTACGGGGAGGGTTTATGGCTCAGTTAGTACACTCCATACTTCATGGTATGGGGAGGGTTTATGGCTCAGTACACACTCCATACTTCTTGTTATTAACCAGTTAATGCTCTCTTGTCCACCGCACTGCAGTTTCAAAAGAGGACAACAGCGAGACAAGCAGCAACACGGCGTCAGAGAGTCCCTGACCTCGAAATAGAAGATCCTCAGATCCTGGTATTGTGACATAATATTAAGAATAATACTTTTTGCATTTATATTACACTATGAACTCCACAGCCTCATGTAGATATTGTTTCAGGATCTTTTTTGCAGGTGATTTTCTTTTTATAAATACTTACCGTATATACTCGCGTATAAGCCGAGTTTTTCAGCCCAAAAATTGGGCTGAAAAGTACCCCCCTCGGCTTATACGCGAGTCAGTGCTGTATACCGATGTATACATCGGTACATACCGATGTATACATCGGTATACAGCAGCCCCCGCATCCCCAGTAATCCAGGGCCCCCCCAGCGTCTCTCCAGTCACCTGAAAAGCAAACTATACTTATCAGTGTCCGCTGTCCGCGCCCGCTCGCCTCTGCCCGGTCTGCCGTCTGCGATCCTCCATCTTCATGCGGCGTCTTCCGGGTTCCTGTGCTCGTCGCAGGGAATGACGTCATTCCCTGCGACGAGCACAGGAAACCGGAAGACGCCGCATGAAGAAGGAGGATCGCAGACGGCACTGTCACGGCAGAGGCGAGCGGGCGCGGACAGCGGACACTGATAAGTATAGTTTGCTTTTCAGGTGACCGGAGAGACGCTGGGGGGGCCCTGGATTACTGGGGCCCTGTATACTACCGCTGGGGCTGCAATCTACTACCACTGGGGCTGTATATACTACCACTGGGGCTGTATATACTACCACTGGGGCTGTATATACTGCTGGGGCCCTGTATACTACCGCTGGGGCTGCAATCTACTACCACTGGGGCTGTATATACTACCACTGGGGCTGTATATACTACCACTGGGGCTGAATATACCTGTGGGGCTGCTGTATACTACACTGGGGCTGTATATACCTGTGGGGCTGCTGTATACTACCACTGGGGCTGTATATACCTGTGGGGCTGCTGTATACTACCACTGGGGCTGCATATACCTGTGGGGCTGCTGTATACTACACTGGGGCTGTATATACCTCTGGGGCTGCTGTATACTACACTGTTGCTGTATATACCTCTGGGGCTGCTGTATACTACCACTGGGGCTGTATATACCTGTGGGGCTGCTGTATACTACCACTGGGGCTGTATATACCTCTGGGGCTGCTGGATGCTACCACTGGGGCTGTATATACCTGTGGGGCTGCTGTATACTACCACTGGGGCTGTATATACCTCTGGGGCTGCTGTATACTACCACTGGGGCTGTATATACTTCTGGGGCTGCTGTATACTACCACTGGGGCTGTATATACCTCTGGGGCTGCTGGATACTACCACTGGGGCTGTATATACCTCTGGGGCTGCTGGATGCTACCACTGGGGCTATATATACCTCTGGGGCTGCTGTATACTACCAATGGGGCTGTATATACCTCTGAGGCTGCTGTATACTACCTCTGGGGCTGCTGTATACTACCACTGGGGCTGCTGTATACTACCACTGGGGCTGCTGTATATACCTTTGGGGCTGCTGTATACTACCTCTGGGGATGCTGTATACTACCACTGGGGCTGTATATACCTCTGGGGATGCTGTATACTACCACTGGGGCTGTATATACCTCTGGGGATGCTGTATACTAACTACTGGAGCTGCTGCTGTATATACCACTGGGGAGGCTGCTGTATACTACCACTGGGGAGGCCGCTGTATACTACCACTGGGGGGCCTGTATACCACACTGCTGGGGGCTGTATACCTGTGCTGGAGTCCACCCTCGGCTTATACACGAGTCAATAGGTTTTCCCAGGTTTTGGGGGCAAAAGTAGGGGGGTCGGCTTATACACGGGTCGGCTTATACACGAGTATATACGGTATATTGCAGCATGCTTTGTGTGAGGCATTTTTAGGCGTTTTACATTATATGGATAAAAAAAAACACACTAGACAAGTGATAAAGCCAAGCATCGTCCTAGCAATGTGTGCCCCAGGTCTCCATGGTTTCACATGACGTTATTTCACATGAGACCTGCAGCCAATCAGCAGCTGTTTCATTATCCCTTCCTTCAAAACTGTGATCCAGAATAAATGAGAGCTGCTGCTGTTCCCTGATTTCCTCGGGATGTCAGTTTTATATGAGGAAAGAGTGAAGGTGCCACTGATTGGCTGCATGTCTCATGTGACATGGTCTGGGGGCACCGAAGGGGAATTTTGCACAGGGCGCAATTTAGCCTGAGGCCGGCCCTGGTTACAATAGTCAAGGCGAGAGTGAATCAGGGCCACAGTGAGGGTTTTTGTAGTTTCCAAGGTGAGAAAGGGGCGAATTCTGGAGATGTTCTTCAGGTGCAAGCGGCAAGAGCGGGCGAGAGATTGTATATATGGAGTGAAGGAAAGATCAGAGTCAAACATAACACCCAGACAGCGAGCCTGCTGACTCGGCACTATTGTGGTGCCGCACACTGTGAGAGAGATGTCATATTTAGGGAGGTTAGTGGAGGGCAGGACCAGGAGTAGTTCAGTTTTGGAAAGATTAAGTTTCAGGTAGAGAGCGGACATGATATTGGAAACTGCGGTTAGACAGTCATTGGTGTTCTTTATTAGAGCGGGAGTAAGGTCAGGGGAAGAAGTGTATAGTTGTGTGTCATCAGCATAAAGATGGTACTGGAAACTAAATCTGCTGATGGTCTGTCCAATCGGGGCTGTGTAGAGTGAGAAGAGAAGAGGTCCAAGGACTGAACCCTGAGGGACTCCAATAGTGAGAGGAAGAGGGGAGGAAGTGGAGCCAGCAAATGATACACTGAAAGAGCGGTCAGAAAGATAGAAAGAGAACCAGGAGAGAGCCATGTCCTTGATGCCAATGGAGTGCAGCATAGCGAGTAGGAGATGGTGGTCAACAGTGTCAAAGGCTGCAGAGAGATCAAGAAGGATAAGCAGAGAGTGGTCACCATTATGTTTTGCTGTCAGAAGGTTATTGGTCACCTTGGTGAGAGCAGTTTCTGTAGAATGTAGGGGGCGGAAACCAGACTGTAATGGGAGGTGGTGAGGGCATGCACTAGTAGACTAGTAGATTGAGGGCTGAGGAAGGGACAGATTCTGGAAATATTTTTGAGTTGGAGGCAGAAGTAGGTGGCAAGAGCTTGTGTGGCGCCCCTGCGTCCAGGAGGCCACAAGAGGGAACTGCAGCCAGGCAGGTAGGACATTGTTAAACACTAACACCCTCACAGCCCACACAACCCACGTGTCAGAGAGGTTACATCCAGCCCTGAGATTAGAACTATATGAGATCGGAGGGGTGGTGGATTCAGAGGAGTGGGTTGGGCATACCAGAGGTCAGGTGACTGACAGTATATAGTGAGGGGAGGAGTGAAGGAAAGTAGTAGGCCAAGGTAGGCTGAGATGTAAAGACTGAAGGACATCACGCTTTCTGTGAGTGCAAGGCTAGGAGCGCAGAATCCGTACTGAGCCAGCGTGAGCCAGAGGGGAGAGAAAGCCCATCCGATGCTGATGCCACCAGGAGTGTGACAGAACAGAGAGGGACGGTGTAACCCGGGCCCTAGACAGCAGCTGAAGCCACTGACTGCAGGTGGAGAAGCCCTCCTATAATACTAGAAGGAACAGAGAGAGGGAGCCTGGTAGAGCCTCGTGCTGAGGACTACTGGAGGCTGGGCTAAAGTAGAGTGTCGGCTCTAAAGGGGACCGTAGTTCACCCGGCATCCCCAGACAACACGACGAGGGGTCTGAGTTCCAGATTGAGATTCCCTACCTTAACGGACAGGCAGCTAAGTGACATACTAGGACTCACAGAAGCCCGAGTCACCGCCATACTGTCCGGCGTAGCACGCACCACCCGTACAGACGGAGACCGTAAAAGCCCGGAAAGGGCCACTAAAGACTGAGTGAGGGGTCACAGGGAGAGAGAGGCCTGGCTGCAGAAGAGAGGGGAACCCGGAAAGGGAGAATGCAACCATGTGTTGAGAACTGTAACTGTGCTGTAAGAACTGCAAATGACTTGTAACCTGCTGAGAGAGAACAACTAAGAGTAAAGCTTTGGAAAACCCTGAATTGCTTCTCTTGTCTGCCTCTACCTGTACACCATCTTCCCTCATACAGATCCAGCCTGTCAGCACCAGCCAGGAGGAGAGATCCCTGCAGTGCCTGCAAGTAAGTGTGCTACAACTACACACAAAAGAGACTTAACCCTTACTGCCCCGGGGGATACAGTTCTCCCCACTAGAACTATACCATCTCCGCTGCCACTCCATCACCCCCGGAGGTTCTGAAGCAGCGGCGGCCCCATCACTGGCCACACCAAGTGGGTGGCGTCACCCGTGACAATCCCCTTGTAAATAATTCCCCTTTATTGCCGAGCCAGGGACACGGTCCGGACCAAGCCATCTGTGACATCCCCACTACCGTCCGGTCCGGTACCGAGTACCCCAGTCCCGTGGGGCCCGACACTTGAATGTGTGGTCTGAAAGATAAGGCAGAGTCAAGGATTACTCCGAGGCAGCGGACTTCAAATACAGGGCAAAATGTGATATAATTTATTTTGATAGATAGATCAGGGAAGGGAGGCGCGCGAGATCGGTGAAAGATGATGAGTTCAGTTTTGTCTACATTTAGTTTAAGGAAGCGAGAGGAGAAGAAGTACATGATGTTCTTTAAACTATATATAATATTCCAAACATTTTAAAACCAGGAAACAAAGTAGTTTAATTACCAGCAAAGACGAATATGACAAACAGGTAATGGAATGAATGACACTCATATTGTCAGTCCAAAAAGAGATCTGCTTATTCCTCAGTACGTGCCCTATATTTCGACAACCGTCAAAATAGGGAAGAGCTCCAACAGGGTCAGATTAGCCACGAAACCCTCAGAATACCAATAACTCGGCCATCTCTCTGCACACCATTGGGCCCCCAGAATGACATCAAAACCCAAGGAGCCTGAAGCGTCAGAAAAAAAGTGATAACTCTGCATTTGATGATTCATTGAGCTGGAAGCTTGTGTGACCATTACACATGTCTGTAGGAATGTTTTCCACATATCAAAGTCACATTGCAACTGAGGTTTTACCCTAATCCTGTGATGGGAGATCCTTATACCTCTCATTACAAGGGAAAGCCTTCTGCAGAATATAAGCCCCATGGGCATTACTCGGCATGTGAAAGCCAAAAGACCGAGCAGGGACTGCATTTGATGCAGCGACATGTTCTTCACTGCTAAAAAATACGTTATTAGTTATTAGTAATACCAGCTTATTTAGCTTTCCAAGGGGAGACGAAACTCCATTGCTACAGAGTCAATCTCAATCCCAAGGAAAGAAATGTTAGAAATCGGACCCACCGTTTTGCTCTTAGAAAGGGCAACTCTGAAATGCGACATACGGCTTCAAAATTTATCCAAAAGGGACTGACACAGGTCAGAATCAATGGGACCGACGAAAAGGAAGTCATCCAAATAATGTAAAATGGCCCACGAACCCATCTCGTATGTCATGACCCATTCTAAGAATGAACAGAACATATCAAAAAATTAACATGAAATCGAGCAGCCCATGGGGAGGCATGTGTCATAATAGTAATGACCGTCCACAAAACATCCCAAAAGGTGGTGAGAATCTGGGTGACCTGGGAGCAAGCAGGAGGCCACAAAAGAGAACTGCAGCCAGGCAGGTAGGACACTTGTTGCACAACAACACCCTCACAGCCCACACAACCCACGTGTAAGAGAAGGTAACATCCAGCCCTGAGATTAGAACTCTATGAGATTGAGGGGTGGTGGATCAGAGGAGTGGGTTGGGCACACCAGAAGTCAGGTGACTTGAGAGTATATAGTGAGGGGGAGGAGTGAAGGAAGGTAGTAGGCCGATGTGAGCTGAGATGTAAAGACAGAAAGACTTACACACGTCCTGTGAGTGCAAGGCCTAGGAGCGCAGAATCCGGACTTAGCCAGTGCGAGCCAGAGGGGAGAGAAAGCCCATCCGACGTTGATGCCACCAGGAGTGTGAAAAGAACAGAGAGGGACGGTGGAACACGGGCCCTAGACAGCAGCTGAAGCCACTGACTGCAGGCGGAGTAGCCCTCCTAGAATACTGGAAAGGAACAGAAAGGAGAGAGCCTGGCAGAGCCTCATGCTGGAGGACTGCTGGAGGCTGGGCTGAGTAGAGTGTCGGCTCTAGAGGGGACCGCAGTTTACCCGGGATCCCCAGACAACACGACGAGGGGTCTGAGTTTCAGATTGAGATCCCTACCCTAAAGGACAGGCAGCTAAGTGACGCACTAGGACTCACAGAAGCCCGAGTCACCGCCATACTGTCCAGTGTCGCACAACACGCAGCAAAGAGAATGTAATAGCCCAGAAAGGACACTACAGACTGTGTGAGGGGTCACAGAGAGAGAGAGGCCTGGTTGCAGAGTAAAGGGAACCTGGAGAGGGAGAATGTGCCCGTGTATTGAGAACTGTGCTTGAACTTTGTAAAGAACTGCCAATGACTTGTGAACTGCTTGGAAAGAACTGAGAGTAAAAACACGGAAAACCCTGAATTGCCTCTCTTGTCTGCCTCTATCCGCACACCATTCTCTCCATACAGGATCCAGCCTGTCAGCACCAGCCAGGAGGAGAGATCCCTGCAGCGTCTGCAAGTAAGTGTACTACAACCTCACCAGAGACTTAACCCTTACTGCCCCGGGGGATACAGTTCTTCCCACTGGAACTATAACATCTCCGCTGCCACTCCATCACCCCCGGAGGTTCTGCAGCAGCGGCGGCCCCCATCACTGGCCGCATCAAGTGGGTGGCGTCACGAATGACATTTCCCCTGTAAATAATTCCCCTTTTATTTGCCGAGCCCGGGACACGGTCTGGACCAAGCCACCCGTGACTTCCCCGGCACCATCCGGTCCGGTACCGAGTACCCCCGTCCCGTGGGGCCCGACAAGTTCTCTTCAGGAATCCCATAGTTAACCGTAAATCCTGTAGGATGGGATAGGTGATGGATCAGCCAGAACTTTCCTTGTTCACATTTGGGCAAAATACTAAGCAGAGAAACACGAAGATTAAAGAACAGGGGTGAACTGAACGGACCTTTCATTCTACCCTTCAACACCTCCAATCTAATTTTTTTCTTCAATACCTCTGGAAAATCTGTCCGACTTCAAATTCTTAAAAAAATAAAGGGCTCGACAGAGTGTAAAGGGGATGAAGAAAACAAAACTGAAACCAAAATGAAGCTGTGCTAGGGATCAGCGAGTATACTCGCTACTATTCAAACTCGCCGAATAGTAGCAGTATTCGGCTACTCGCTACTCTCCGAGTATCTTATGATTACTCGGGAGTAGCGAGGAGTCCTAATACTTTTGCAGTGTATCTATAGATACACTGTGAAAGTAGCCTAAAAGTGAATAAAAGTTGTTAAAAATAATAAAATTACATACTCACCTGTCCGACGCCTGCACCGGGACCGTCCCAGAAGACCTGTGATCCCCGGACAAGGACCTGTGACTACCAGCCAATCAGATGGCCGGTAGCGATCTGACCAATCAGATGGTGACACTTCACTACCCCGTGATCGGGAGCGCAGTCGTTAGACATCTTTTTGACATCGTTGGTGAGATGTCACATGTCTAGATATCGTGGACGACGCACGAACTATGTAGTGAGCAGCTATCATTCGCACAGCCCAGCGAACGATACTTGTTCACTGTTGTGAATAGGCGAAGTCGTTAACGACATCGTTATCCCGGTGTCACACACAACGATGCAGCAGGTTGGCTGATCATGGATTGTCTAAATGTTCTCAAATCTGCGATCAATGATCCAACAATTTATTGTAGTCGTATCTTGGTGTTACACGCAACAACGTCCTAATAATGTTGTTTGAACGACTCCAAACCCGTGACGTTTGAGCGATATCATTCACGATATCATACCGTGTAACGGTACCTTAAGGCAACAGTTAATACACCTAATCATTATACTTACTGGGTCCTCGATCTCCCTTCCTGGTGTCCCGCAGCGCTGCGTCACTTCCGGGCGACCCCCTATCTTCTGAGAATTGGCTATTTGAGCCGGTCACATGATTACTCCCAAGAGATGACAAGAGGCCCAGAAATGACGCAGTGGTGTGGCACAGCTGGAAGGAATAACGCAGACCCGGTAAGTATAATGATTAGGTGTATTAACTGTTGCCTTACTATAACAGAGCCACCGCGGTCACGAACCTGGTCAAATCCAAATGGTTCGCCCAACCCTAGCAGTAAATATTTCCTGCAGACTCCAACAAAACAGTGCCACCCCCTCCCTCCAGCAGTTATCTATCAAATAAATAATACTAAAGTTTTAGACAAAATAACTTTAGGATATACTATCGCCAAGCTGTGTTAATCCCCTCATTTTACTCCAATGGAATAGTTTTTATATGTGATTATCCTGAAAATAAAGCAGGGAATACCCCTTTAAGATGAAGAAAAACAATTTAAAGGGAAGCATCTGGAAATTACCTATTTTTTAATCAGATTTTTGTACTAATGTTTTCAGTCAGTTGTGCAAAAAATACTGTAGTTCAATAAAAAAAAATATAAATGTCAAAAATTAATTTTTTTTCAATTAAAAAATGGAAAGTGAATGAAACCGCATGAAAGTATCAATTCTTCACATGTTCTTAAGGAATTCAGCAGGGAGGTTGTTTAGGCAAGTGATCAAGGGATCCTAGAAGAATTTATGTTGTTTTACAGGATAAGTGTAGTGACACCAAATATTGATTTGTTTTTTATTTTATTCAATTACTTTACATTTTGTAAATTGATAAAAATAAAGTACTAACACTTCTGTTTTTTAAAGCTTTCTTTCTACATTGCAGAATTTTTTCCATACTTGACTAAAACTTTTCACAGTGCTGCATTTTTAAAGCATTTTTCACACTTTTTCTCTTTCTATATGACATTTGGCATTCAAAAAAAACAGAAATTTTACAATTTTCACGCTGACTACTGGGGATTTTCAGACTTAAAATTTTCTGTTGTTTGCAGAAATAGCACATGCAGCGTACAGCACATCTAGGATGCTAATGTAATTCTGCTGTTACTGATACATGGGTTTGCTGAGCTGTCAGGATGCTGATCTTCAGAGCAGTACTCCAAGTCTGGTTCTAGGAGGGCTTGTTTTGCTCAGATGTTCCAACTGCCCAGTGATTGCTCTGTTACTTAGCTGAGCAGCCTCTCCCGGAATGTGGCCAGTTGTACATCCTGTCTGATGTGCTGTGTGGCCTACATTCCTATGTCTATTCTGATCTCTGTTATCTGCCCCTGACTGTTACTTTCTCTGTTCCCTTTACTTTTTATTATTCTCCTGGTATTTTGACCCCTGTACTGTGACCTGGATATGTCTTTGTTTAATCCCTGAATACTCATCGTGATCTGCCAGAAGGCCTAACCCTCCACCGTTGCATGACTACGTCTCTATCTACTCCCTGAATACTGCAAACACTCCTGGAACTGAAACTGGATTTTCTGACCTTCCTGTTGCCGCTATTCTTGTAAATAGTGACTGTTTCACAACCTAGCATCTAATGAGCATATCCAAAGTTAATTTTGAAGTAAAAGAGAGCAGACACTGGGATCAAATCGCTTAGGCTACCTTCACATTTGCGTGCGGAGGGGATCCGCAATGTGACCACAGCACCGCAAGCCCCTATCTTTATAATGGGAGTAATCAAAAAGAGTCCGTTCACTGGGCACTGCTAAGTTAGGAGAAGTGCTTATTTTTCATCATATGGGTATATGCGGGGTGGGGCAATGCTGACCGCCTCTGGGTGCCCGCTATATATCACATCAATATAGCATAAAAAGGAAATAAAGATAGCGGCACTCACAGGGCGTGTTTCAAAGGTGCTTTATTTGGGTACCCTCATTCCAGGGTCCCACTCGGAAGGGAGGGGGTGCAGAGACAGCAGAGATGACGGATCTCCGTTTCGGGGCTCCTACCCCTTCCACGGACCTCAATGTCATTGAGGTCCGTGGAAGGGGTAGGAGCCCCGAAACGGAGATCCGTCATCTCTGCTGTCTCTGCACCCCCTCCCTTTATAATGGGAGTGCACGGTGCTGCACTTGACTGCGCATGGCCGTGCGCACCCATTCACTGCCATGTGATCTGTATGCAGGCGGATGCCTGCGCACAAATCACACACTCTCGTCCGCACCAGAAATGCAACATGTCGTGTCCCTGGTGCGGACGAGACTGTGTGATTTGTGCGCAGGCATCCACCTGCTTACAGATCACATATGGCAGTGAATGGGAGCGCATGGTCATGCACAGTCAAGTGCAGCACCGTGCGCTCCCATTATAAAGATAAGGACTTGCGGTGCTGCGGTCACACTGCGGATCCCCTCTGCAGCGTTCACAAATGTGAAGGTAGCCTTATAGTAGTATGTTATCAGCTGTGTCCATGTAATCCTTCTTTTGATGATAAGGAGTCTACTGAAATCTCTACCTGAAAAGACAGGAAAATATGAGAATACTTGGAAAAAGCCTTGTTGCAGCACCTAAGGGTGTGGTGGGATCATGCAACGTTCAGCAAATATATTGCACATAATATGATCCCGAGAGGATTGAGACTGAAAAAGCTTCCCACCACCCCTTTTGGAGAGGATTTTATACAACAATGGAATAACACTCTTTCAGAATGTTCCATAAAATTAATCCAACTTATCATTTCTCAAGAGAAGAAAAAACTGCAGGTTTTGGAGGAAAATGTGACCACACTCCAAGCCAAGGTGCTGTATGAGGAGCTAAACAATCGCATGCACAATCATGTGGACGATCTCGAGAAACAGATCATGGAGACTAATATGATCGCGATGTCAAAGATTATGACACTGACACTGTTTATGTGTGGAGGAGAAATGGACCTAAAACTCCAAGAAAAACACCTAAGAAACCACGCAAGCCTAAACAACGTCATCATCAAATTACCAGTAATAAAATATATATGACATGAATACATAATTTGAGTCTTATTCTTTCCTTTAAGGCTGGTACACAAAATGGCACCACAACTCACGTGTGACGAATAATTGATGCCAACATTCGAGTTTACTAATGTTTACTATACAGATTGCAGCAAACAAACACTATACCCGGTATTTATAAACCAAGTATAATTAGTCTGCCTCACATCCTCCTATTTTAAGGTCACATGTGGCCACCATATTGCTTTTTTTTTCTTTTTCCATCATATTTAATGCATCCTTTGAAAAACTGTCTTTAAAAAACCAAGCTCAAGTGCTCAAGGCTGCAGCTGAATTACCGCAAGTTTCATAAAAATACGTAAATAGATTTTACTAAATGAAATAAGGGACAATGGACCCTTAAAGCAAAGCTTCAAAGGGGCGGAAGACATCTTGACCCAATGTGTCAGTAAATCAATATGCAGTGCTAAAAGAGGGTACATATCAATAAAAGAGCAGAAGAGCATAGCAGAAGAGTAGAAAGATCATGTAACATAATGGATATGGGTGGCTCAGTGGTTAGCACTGCACTTGGGTTCAAATCCCATCAAGGACAACATCTGCAAGGAGTTTGTATGTTCTCCCCGTGTATCCATGACCATGGGTTTCCTACGGTTGCTAGGTTTTTTAATGGGGAACAAGCACTAAAAGTGGGTTATTTAGCCCCCAACATTCAAAAAACACACAAAATAAACAATATAATAGTATTTACAGCACAACACAACCAGGGGTGGATTAAGACTAGCCAGGGCTCTGGGCTGTTTAGAAGGCATGGGGAACTTAAAGTATCATGTGACATGCCACATGATCCTCTTTTGATAGATCATTTAATCGGCCACGTGATTAACACACAGGTGCAGAACCATAAAAGAAAAAACAAGAAACCCCTTATATACAGCGCTATAAATAATGCTATACATAATAGAGCAAGGGGTGGAAATTAATTTATCACAGCATCCAGTATTATAGCAGGAGGCCACACATAGCCCCAAGTATTACAGCAGGATGTGTCGAGCCCCGGGCCCTGGGGTACTCGGGTATCAGGCTCGGTGGTTGTTTTCACGGGGAATGTCACGGGTGGCAGCGCCTGAACCCGTGGCCTAGGTGACATTTCAATAAGGGGTGTATGTACAGGGGATTAGAGTTTGTCATGTGACGCCACCTGTAGTACCTGGTGATGGGTCACTAGCGCCGCCACAGTCCTCCGGAGGTCGATGGTAATGCGGCTGAGATGGCAAAGCACCCTACCGGTGGAGCTGGTCCTCCGGGGTAGCGTTCCTGGAAGCAAACAGGTTGATGGAGATAACCACACAAAGGCAAAGTCACTTTCTCCCGGGTACTTTACTGTAAACGTTCAGCAGCAAAATACAGAGTCCACAGTTCAGCAAGATGTTAATTAAGCAAACAGGTAGCTCTACGGGTGGCTGCAAGTGGATGCCAGGTGGTATGGTGGAACCCGTGTTAACATTAGTTGACGAACCCGTGTCCTTTCTTCCCCGCCTAGGATGAGTCTATACCCAATGGCTCCATGTAGGTAGTATTGGGGCTCCCTTCTCCCGTGATGAAGAAGCAGGCAGACCGCTCCGCCTGGCATGGTGCTGTGGTGATAAACGGACTGGTTGCCGACTACAAAGATAGACGTTGGCCAGATCCTGGGGCCCGGTGTTCCTGTGGTGGACTGGAGAATCCCCTGGAGTGTAGTGGCTCCACGCTGGGGTTCCCCCTTTCTCTCTAGGGCCCGGGCTCCGCTCGTCGGGCGCCCTCTTTCAGGATCCCCTCAGGATCCTCTCCTTTCCTCGGGATCAGCTTGGAACCGTCCAGGTAAACCTTCCACCTCGTTCCACACTCTTTCTCCTCCTCCTCCGACTACTACTCCGCTCTCTCAGACATCCATTGTTTGACTATTCTTTCCTACTGACTGACCTGACCTCCTTTGTTCCCCCTAGAGGTGAATATATCTCCCTCCCGGGTAACCTCCCATTCCTATTCTAATGTGGGAGTGCTGGAATGGGTCCCACCCACCAACCTAGGATCCACTTGCAGCTGGGGAAATCACAACTCTTTTATGGGTGCAATACCCCACTGTGATGCCTGACTACGTGGGGCACCACATACCCCCCTGATGGAATATACTTGTCCGCGAGTATTGGTACCTGTTAAACTGGGAAGTGAAAAACATTTTTTTTTCTTTTATATTCAACATTATAATCGACGGGTAAACTATTTACAATCAAACATATTTAGATTTCTTCCTATTTCTAGGAGGCACATTTCTTACAACGTTACACACTGCAGTAGTTAGTATAATGGGCCCCACGGTCCTCAGGTCACCTGTTGGCAAAGTTATTACTCTCCGGCTTCACTATTCTGCATAAACATAATCTTACTCGGCCCAACGGGTGACCGGTACTAACAGTGCGGTAACGAATTGTCCAGCACAGTCCAATGTGAATTATCACCGCCGGACCGCTATATTTGTATCACACATTATCAACAAAGGGGAAGAGTTCAAAATAAAAGTCTCTGGATCTTCAGGGTTTAAAACACGCAGGCACATGGTTCATTATTCAGGGATGCAAAAAGGGAAAATTAAAGGGGTAGGTGACTGAAAAGAAGGGGCTATATACAGTTCAAGTCTCTACTGCGGGAGTGTTATTGTTGGCGTTATATTCTGATAGTGAACCAGCCTAAGGGGCCTGGACACCGCTCAAATGTAACCTGCTCACCTCGGTACAGATCTCGATCTAGGTGTCAACGCTGCAGGTACGATTCAACGTCTCTTCGGGTGAAAAATATGTCCTCCTGAAGTCCGGGTTCACGCAGGAATCCCCATCCTTCATCATGGTATACAGAAACAACGGTTCCTTGGCGGCGCAACTCCAATGAAAGCGGGAGCTGTGCTCGTGCTTCATCTCAAAGTCGCTGGGTTGCTTGTTCTTTTTGGAACCATTCATCTCTGCATCGTTGTCTCGCTACTTGATCTCTCTGGTTCAAGGACGACTGGTACTCTGGTAGTGGTGAGTTGCCGGTTGGGACTCTGGATGAGGCTCTGGTCTCCGCTGAGCTCACAAAAGTAGGGGTACCTTGCTGCGGCCGCTGCCATGCGGTCCACCATGCAGCTTCTAGGGTGCTCTCTCCTGAGGCTCCTTCTACGTCCTCCGGTTCCTCCAAGTCAGTCTTGTCTTCCTCAGCTTCAATAATGACGTCTCGTTCTGTGGTGGCGGGGAAAGGTGGTGATGTCGGAGCAGGAGGCCGGCCGCCCCGCCTCCTGCAGTGACATCACCGCTTATACCCGCCCTGCTCTATGTTAACCATAGAGCAGGGCGGGTATAAGGGGTGATGTCACCGCAGGGGGCGGGGCTAAACGGCCATTTCTGGGGGGGAAAAAACAAAACTCTGTATTATGCTGCAGAAGAGGGAGACAATGATTGGCAGCAGTGGGCAGACTAAACATGCAGGGAGTATGAATCTGCCCTTTGGCTCCTGCCTCTAGTCACCTCCTTTATGGCTGCACGATGTAAGTTTTCTAAGTGTATTTACTCGGGGTACAGGGTGGCTCAGGGGCTGGAGGACCCCTTGCCTGGATGGAGCAGACATGCTGCATCCAGTGCTGTAATTAGATCACCATGCCTGGTTTGGTGACAGGTCCTCAGTAAAGCTACAATTTCCGCCACTAATTCCACAAGCAGAACATACTGGTACATAGAGATACACCATACATAGCAGTGTATTTCTAAGTTCCTGTATTTTAGAAGGAGAATATTAGATAGATTTTTTTCCCTACAAAATTACTAATAAATAATAAACAAAATAATATAATTTTAATGTGTTTTTTAAAAAAATAACATCACAAATCACCAAATAACTTGGACATATTTGTCTCACTGTAATCATCATTACCTGCACAAGACAGCAATCAGATTATTTATTGTGTTTGGAAAATGTCATGAAAACATGGTGTGAGTGATTATTAATCGATGTTAAACCCATAAAAAGATTTAATAAAATGTAAAGCTAAGGCCGTGTTCACACGTAGCGCAAATGCTGCATTTTGTCTGCTGATTTATTTCTGCTGATATTTTGCAGGTGTCTGCACCACATGACACAATAACATTCTTCTCTGATTATTGCATGTTTGCAGCCCTTCTTTTATGGGTTTCCCCCCTTATTCTATGTATTTTGTGTGCAGATGTGAATCTACAGTTTTTAATGCTTTTTTATTACTAGAAAAGCTTTGATTCTCTAGCTGTTTTTTTTTTTCAGAGTCTACATAGAAGCCTAAAGAGAAAAAGAAAGCGGTGAGTTAACCAGCCAGCCATCCAGCTAGCCAGCCGGCCTGCTAGCCTGTCAGTGAGTCGGCAAACTAGACAGCTGACCAGCTAGCCAGTTGACCAACATACTAACTTACAATTAACAAACTTACTTATCTAACTTACCTGCCTCTTACCTTGATGTTCACCTGACCAGCCTTTTCTTCTAACTGGCACACTACTGCCAGGCAGCCAGATTTATACGCAGAGGCCCAATTGTGAGGGCAGTGGGCATTGTGACAGAACAGTGTTCCCTGAAAGTCGTGGCCACAATAGTGTTTTGTGGTTCAATGTGGGTTCGCCTGGTGACATACCAATGTTCCATGCAGGAAGTGGCAGCAGTGGTGACACGCTAGTGTTCTGTGATGTCAGGTGCAGACACATTGTGACACGGCGGTGTTCTGTCTCCAGCAACTGACTGCTCCATGGGGAAAAAAGTTTTTAAACAAAGTTTTTGAAATAAAAAAGAAAGAATACAAGGGGTTTTTATAGGGTTGGTGAATATTTTATGGAATTTCCAAAAAATTTTCTTCACCTGTGTTTTGCAAGTCAAGGAATAAATGTTCCCCAGGGGATGACAACAGGTAACCAAAGACATAACCCAAAGTAAAAACAAAAACAAAAAAAGGACACAAGAGATGCCTAGTACTTACCGGCTCAAATTAACTGAAATGGAAGCTGAGAACAGGAGTAGATGGCTGGTGGGGGTGCAAAAACTGTAGCAAAGGACAAATACATTGTGCTACATCTGCACCTTATCACACTATAGGTAGCTTCAACAGAATCACTTTGCCCAAAAGGGATAGAGTACATTCATTTGTACATTGATAAATTAGAGAGATATTAAGACAGATAAGATGTAAGGCGGCTTCACACTGTGTTCAGGTCCGGTCTGGGGCTGTCAGGGATGAACCTGACAGCCCCGGACTGGATCAGCACACAGAACAGGAGGGCTAATTTGCTCTCTGGTCCGGTGTGCAGCCACATACAGCTGGCGCCGCTGATAGGTTGGGACCGTGGCTCGCAAGCTAGCTACGGACCTGACCTATCAGCTGCAGCAGCTGCGTGCGGCTGCACACCAGACTAGAGAGCAAATTAGCCCTCCTGTTCTGTGTGCTGATCCAGTCCGGGGCTGTCAGGTTCATCCCTGACAGCCCCGGACCGGACCTGACTACAGTGTGAAGCCACCATAACAGAGTTGATCAAATTCAGTTGGGATGAGTTTGCCTGGCGCTTCTTTCAACCACCACGGGAAGAAGCCAAAAAGAAAAAAAGTGTAGAAGAAAAGTGTAGAAGAGAAAAAAAGTTAACTAAGGCTGGCTTCACACCACGATTTTTTTGATCCGGGGCTGTCCAGTGTAAACCAGACAGCCCCGGACCGGTTTTTGGTCCCATAGCAGCCTATGGAGCCGGATGGCAGCTCTCTGCCATCCGGTTTCATCACTCCGGGACAATCCAGGAGAATACGGATTATTCTCTCCGGACACAAAAATGATGCTTGCATCATTTTTTTGTCCGGGGAGAAAAATCTCCCCAATTTGCCGGATCCTGGATTCGGCCGAATTCTCACGGTGCCGGGGCGATCCGGCGCTCCCTAACATGTGTTACACTGTCTGGTTTTTATGAGAATTTTTGTAATAAATTTATAAGCATTATAAGCTCCACTTTTGTGCTTTTTATATTCATCCAGCTAGGTAGTAGGCCTAGGGGTGGGTAGTCTATGTGAACATCACTGCATTGTATCACGAATCCACTTCAGATTTTTAATTGAATTAAATAAAGTTTAAAGACGAGACAAAACTTCATCCTTCCTTATTATATATACTCAAGTAAAAGCCAACCCGAGTATAAACCGAGGCCCCTAATTTTACCCCCAAAAACTGGGGAAATTTATTGACTCAAGTATAAGCCTAGGGTGGGAAAATGCCACAGCCCCCCATCCTGGTATATAGTCCCCCATCACTGGTATACAGTACCTTCCATCACTGGTATACAGCACCCTCCATCACTGGTACATGGCCCGCCTCATCACTGGCAGACATTCCCCATCACTGGTATATAGCCCCCTTCACTGGCACACACCCCCATCACTGGTTTATGGCCCCCCTGCTGGCACACCCCCCATCGCTGGTATACAGCCCCCCTGCTGGCACCTCCCCAATTACTGGTATATACCCCCCTGCAAGCACACAACCCCCATCACTAGTATATAGTCCCCCCGCTTGCACACACCCCCCATCACTGGTATATAGCCCCCCTGCTGGCACCCCCCATCACAGGCATATAGCCCCCCCTACTGGCACACACCCCCATCACTAGTATATAGCCCCCCTGTTGGCACACTTCCCCATCACTGGTATATAGCCCCCCTGTTGGCACATCTCCCATCACTAGTATGTAGCCCCCCTGCTGGCACCCCTCAATCACTGGTATATAGCCCCCTGCTGGCACCCTCTCATCCCTAGTATATAGCCCCCCTGCTGACACACTTCCCCATCCTTAGTATGTAGCCCCCCTGCTGGCACACACCCCCATCACTGTATAGGGCCCCCTGCTGGCACCCCCGATTCACTGTTTAGGGCCCCCTGCTGGTGTCGAGCCCCTCGGGACGGGGGTACTCGGTGCCGGACCGGATGGTGTCGGGGAAGTCACGGGTGGCTTGGTCCGGACCATGTCCCGGGCTCGGCAATAAAAGGGGATTATTTACAGGGAGATGTCAGTCGTGACGCCACCCACTATATGCGGCCAGTATGGGGGCCACCGCTGCTGCAGAACCTCCGGGGATGATGTAGTCGCAGCATAGATGGTATAGTTCCTGTGGGTAGAACTGTATTCCCCGGGGCAGTGATGGTATAGTCTATAAGGGGTATAGATGGTGGAGATGGGGTTAAAGGACACACACTCACGTTTGGTAGACACTGGTGCACTTCTCCTTCTCTCCTGAGGCTGCAGGGCTGACAGGCTTGTAGCAGGGGGAAGCTCTCTGTGCTGAATGTGGAGCAAAGGTCGCAATCAATACACAGACTCACAGTTTTGCTGTTTTCCAAAGCTTTACTGCTGATGTTATTGCAGATTATAGTCCACGGAGTCTGTAATGGGGCTGAGCTCTCTTCCCACCCTGTCCGGGGTCGTCAGCTTCCTCGTGCTGCACTGTGTGTGTGTGTCCTGGCCGCTGCTACGGTATTAGCTGAGCTGCTAGGACTTCTCACGTCTCTCTCTCTGTGTTCTGCTGGTACCACTTGGCTAGGCAACTTGAGTCCTCTGTGCTGTGCTGACCCCTCCGTGTTGCTTTGCACTGGTACTAGGGGCATCTAGAGATCCCACTGTTCCTGGATTCACTGTGCTGTGGGTGCCAGACACAGTAGCGGATCCCGTGTCCGTTCTGTGCGTTCTTCTGGCGCGAGTGAAGGTGTCACTCCAGCTCCCAGACGTGTTCCTCAGTCTGTCGTTCTCCTGTTCCTCTGACCCTCACTAGGTCTGCACTAAGTTCTGCACTAACTCATGCTCTTCACAGCCCTGCTCCAAGCTGAACTGAGCTCTCCCTCATGAGCAAGAGTATATAAGTGACTCACCGTCAGCCCGTGGACTCCGGTTTAGACAGGCTGTAGCTCCTTCCTCCTTGTCACGGGTGGGCCGCGCCTGCCGGTAGTGGGGCCCGGTGGAGTGCAGATCAAAAGTTGAAGACGTCTTGTAGGAACAGATTAAAGGGGTTAATTTATTCGTGACGCCACCTATGAGAAGTTTCGGTAATCGTTACCGACGCTGCGGAACCTCCGGGGGATGGACAGCAGCAAGATGGAACGCTCCCCACAGGCTGAGCGGTGATGCCCTGAGGCTGGAGCTGCTTAAGATGTTGTGCGGCAGCTGCGGTTACCTTGTAGTGCGGACGGACAGTTCATAAGGAAGCACGGACACAGAAAGTCTCTGCAACGGGTCTTTACTGTAACCAGCAGGCAGTACATGGTATACAGTTTACGGGTAGTGGACCGGGTGGACTCAGCAGTGATGGTGTCCCTTAGAGATCCGCAAGTGTTCCTCCATTCTAGCTAAGTGCTTTGCCATTGTCGCCCAGGAATACCAGATCGGGTACGGGGAGGCTGCTTCAATGCCCTATCCAAGATGTACGTTGTGGATGTTTTGGGGAGCCTTGGATCCCTCGGTGGGTACACCGCTGGTTAGACGACTGGAAGTTGGCTGGTGGTGGGGTGCTCCTGTGAAGCTGCTCCTCCACGCTTCTGGTTCGCGTAGCAGAGGTGAACTGCTGCCAGCTTCGGTACCAGTGAACCGGCTGTGAGGTTTTGGGCACAGGGGTATTTTGGAACCCGTGGTTAATGATGCCCGATCCCGGTTGGTAAGGCCTCAGGTGCTAACACCCGACCGGTGACGGCCCGGGGGCTGCACGAGGTGCAGAGCCCCCGCTCCTACTCCAAGTTCAAGTCTGTCGACTTCTCTGTTCTAGACTTCTCTGTTCTAGACTAACTAAGTGTCTGTACTTCCTACACACTTCCCTAGCACTCCGCCCACCAGGACCCTGGGTTGGCCCTCTGTTCTAGGTGATGCATGCAGGGTTGGATCTCAAAGTTAATCAGATCACTGCTGTGTCAGAGAATATTGCGGCTGCATTTATGGCTGCAATACCCTCCTGTGACGCACTCGTTGCGGGGCGCCACATAAGGAAGCAGGTTGTGCTCCCCCTCCTGGCCCAGAGGTGCTAGTGTTTGTCAGTGTGTAGTGGGGAGAGAACCCATGTGATGTTATTGTGGCACATTAACCCATGGGGTGCCACACTGGCACACACCCCTATCACTGTATAGGGCCCCCCTGCAGGTGCTGACAATAAAACTACAAACCTTTAACTCACCCTCCGATGTTCTGCAGGCACCGGGCGTCCTCCCTCTGCTCTTCCTGTCTGTGTGCTAGCTTCTAATCATGTGACCGGCGCAGCAGCAATGACATCACTGCTGCACCGGTCACATGATTAGAAGCCGGCATACAGACAGGAAGAGCAGAGGGAGGACGTCCGGTGCTTGCAGAACATCGGAGGGTGAGTTAAAGGTTTGCTGTTTTCTGTGCGGCAGCACGGGGGCCCTATACAGTGATGGGGGGACCAGATCATTTAGTGTAATGTAATGTGCACAGCTCCCCCTGCCACTGATTGACAGTGCATATTCATTACACTAATGAGTCGCCCCACGTGACCTCCCACTCACTCTGCAGCCTCCCCCCGCCTCCTCCAGCCCCCGGTCACCGCCCCTCCCCCCCCATCCAGAGCACATACTGACTGACTCGAGTATAAGCCGAGGGGGGAACTTTTCAGCACAAAATTTGTGCTGAAAAACTCGTCTTATACTCAAGTATATACGTTACCTACCTACATACTTACCTTAACTGCCACTTACCTTGATGTTTACCTGACCAGCCTCTTATGTTGACTGGCAGTGGCACAGCAACTGCCAGGCAGCAACATTTATAGGCAAAGGCCCTGTTGTGAGGTCAGAAGGCATTGTGACACAACAGTGTTCCGTCCACAGACACTGTATGCTCCATGGGGAAGAAAGGAGTTATTAATGAAACATTTTATAAAACAAACAAACAATAGATGGGTTTTTTAGAGTTGGTGAAGATTTTTTGGGACTTCTTTTTTTCACCCGTGTTTTGCAAGTTGTGGAACAAGAGCTTTACCAGTGGGGGGCAACAGGTCACCAAAGAGATCACCAAAGAAAACATCAAAACCAACAAAAGACACAAGAGATGCCTAGTGTAGTACTCAGCAGATCACGTTAATAGAACTGGAAACAGAAGTAGCTGGCTGTAGTGTGCAAAAATGTAGCAAAATACAAATATATTGTGCTACATCTATAGTTTAGCACACCACCAGTAGCAGCAGCTACAGCAAAATCCAATTTGTCCAAAATGTATAATTACATTCAAATGCAAATTGATAGATGATAATAAAGACAAGATGTAGCAGAGTTGGTCGAGTTCAGTTGAGTTTGTTGTCTGGTGGAGCTTTCATCCAAGCGGGAAATAGTGAAATAGAAAAAAGTGGAACAGAGAAAAAAGTTAATTATTTTTCGGACCATAAGAAGCACTTTTTTCCCTCCAAGTTCTAGAGGAACGTGTGGGGTGCGTCTTATGGTCCGAATGTAGTTTGGCTGGCTGTGGGGAGGGGGCAACGGCAGAGTGGGAGCATGGGGGAGGCTGGCAAATGTCCCCGCTGCTGGACATCACGACAGCACTCCTTCTTCACTACATGTGATGATCCAGCTTGCCCTCTTCATTACTTTATCACAGGTCCTGTCGTATGGGAGAGATTTGCTATAGATCGTCTGCAAGATCACAGTGGCAGCACCAGTTAATGTAAGTGTAAAAGCCAAGAATGAATTGTAATTTTAATAAAGTACTGTAGAGTACAAGCACTCTACCACTCCTGTGGTGAACTATAACCCCCGGCATGCCAAAGGATCTGCAGGACATGCTGAGAGTTATAGTTCTCCCTTGATATGAGTTGCACCTATGAGATCTTAAAGCAGCACTCCAGTGTTTTTTCTTCAGCACTGGAGTGGCGCTTTAAGTGTTTATAAGAACCGGGGGAAGGGGCTTACATTTAAAGCACCACCAGCAGATCCTTTATCATGCTGGGAGTTATAGTTCTCCCTTGATATGAATTGCACCTATGAGATCTTAAAGCAGCACTCCAGTGTTTTTTCTTCAGCAGTGGAATGGCGCTTTAAAAATAAACCCCCTCCCCTGGTTCTTATACTCACCTTCTGGCATTTTTATACAGTACTTTACCGACACCACTCAGTCCCGTGGCACCATCTCCCCCTTTTATCACATTTTTTGCTTAAAATCTTTTTTTCCCCTATTTTTTACTTCTAAAACCTGGGTGTGTCTTATGGTCCGGTGCGTCTTATAGTCTGAAAAATACAGTAAGTTGCTTGCTTTCTTTCACTTAATGAATGATTTAATGTATCAATTAATTGATTAATACAATTCAATTCTATTCTGCTTTTGGAAACTGGGTTAGGAAAAGGGGTGCAGCGGTCCTGGAAGTTATGCAATGCCAGGTCAATGTATGGAGTGGACAGAGCAAGCTCTTCTTCCATCTCCCTGTTTTAAAAATCCATTTAATAAATGGTCCTCAGATAGGGAACGTATTAGATATTAAAATAATAAGAACATATGTATTTTTTTTTTTTTAAAGCTCAAAGTCTTGCTTGATACCCGAATACACTCAAAAAAATGATACAGTGCCACAATAAAATTGCACTGGGATTCTGGTCTACTTGAAACCTTCTTCTGCAGAAGAAAAACCCAAAAAAACATTCAGAATCAGGCCTCTTTTACCAGAAGACAAAAACAGGACAAAATCTGTCTGCTGGCATCTGCCCGGGCTGCCATCCAAGGTGAGAACAAGGTGCCTTTGACTGCCAGCTCTCCTCCCCAAAGAAGAGAGCCAGCGTTCAGGAGAGAGCGAAATCTAATAACTACACACATTCCCCCCTTAGATCTGCCAAGAGAGGAACCTGTGAGGAAACCATATCCTGACAAAATCCTAGTGACAGCGTGGACACATGGTGAAAACAAATATAAAAATACATAATTAAGGTTACTAATTGTAATACTGACTGGACTTTCGACTGGCAATTTAAAAATTCTAAATATCCTTGCCAAAATGTCGCAAAGAGTACGTGCTCAATAGGAATGTGTGTGGCCCACTGGGACGGGGTACTCAGTATCGGACCAGGGGTAGCACAGGGGATGATCACGGTGGCCTTGGTCCGGACCGTGTCCAGAGCCCCACAAGTAAAAGGGTTATGTTTACAGGGGAGTTTGTCGTGATGCCACCCACGGGTTGTGGTCCATGAGGGAACCACCGCTGCAGGGTACTTCTGTCAGGAGGATGGATAGATGCTGCAGCAAGGTGGATGAGCCCGCCGCAGGTCAGGGCAGCTCCTGACAGAGTGTAAAAATGTAATACAGTTCTGTTTGCAGGGAATCACACACAGAGACTACAGCAGGGTTCACCGGGTCTACTTGCAAGTTGTCAGTGCAATTCAACAGTTCACGGTACAGTTCACACAATTAACTCCGGACACTCTAAACCCTCTGCAGCCAGGTTATTTCTCTGAGGCCCTTCACTTTCTCTGGTGTTAGTTTCAGGCTTTCCTCTATTCTGTTCTTCCCTGTGGGCTGTATGGGGGCAGCTCGGTCCAATGTGTGACTTCCCCCTGTGTGTGTGGCCAGCAAGCCGGGTTCTATACGCTGCTGATCCTCCAGTCCGTTTGTTGGGTGACCAGACTTGGAATCTGTGCCTCCCCGTCGATGTGTTCATGTCCCGGCGTATAGCTACGGTCACCCAGAGCCGACACTCTGGTCCCAGCCTAGCTTTGGGTGTCCCTATCTTGCAAAGGATCACCGGGCTCTCTCCGACCCGTGTGACTACCTCAGTATGACCAGGGAACCTATCCCGCCTGTAGTCAGTCAGCGCTGCCGTACTCCTGGGACCCGGTGGCACCGGTCCAGTCTCTGTCCTTCCTTTCCCTTGGCAAATAGAAAAAACAAGCGGTGTCAGAGGTTTGGAGCGCTAAAGAAACCACGGGTTGGTGATTAAATTACCGATAATTTATTGCACGAACAGCAGGGGTCCAGTATGCCACAACGCGTTTCGACGCACAGATGCGTCTTTCTCAAGAAAGACGCATCTGTGCGTCGAAACGCGTTGTGGCATACTGGACCCCTGCTGTTCGTGCAATAAATTATCGGTAATTTAATCACCAACCCGTGGTTTCTTTAGCGCTCCAAACCTCTGACACCGCTTGTTTTTTCTATTTGCTAATCTCCTTCTCCCTTGTTGGGAGTGCGGTGTGTGAGCTGCTCTAAGATCCACAGTACCTGGCAGTACATCATAAAGACCCACCCTTGAATGATCAACTGATACACAGTGTGGAGCTGGGACGGAAGCCAGTGCAGCGAGTCTGCCTCTTCGGGTGGAGGAGTGAAGGAGCCCACCTCCATCTCCAGAGGAACTAAGGAGCCGACCACCAGGCCCGAAGTATCTGAGGAGGAGGGAATATTGGCCCTTGTCACTACAGTGATCCACATTAAGCCATCAGTCTGGTTGTGCGGGGTGTTGCACAACCAGTAAAGGTTAGTGCAAACATAGTAAAACCGTGTATTAAGTTCCTCCAGTTGCAGTGTGGCGCAATATCTGTTTTTTCTTCCTTTCCCTTGGGCTGCAAGCTATGGAGCGGGCTTTCTCTCCATGGAACAGTGTCTCTGTGGATTCTGCGCCTCCGTGTAGCCCTGTCACTTAGAAAGGTGTCTCTCTGTCAGTTCTTGGCTTCTTGGCACCCACTGGCCTACTAACTCACTCCTCCTACTGTTCTCCTTTTGTACTAGCTTGTCATCTGACCTACATTCCACTCACTTCCCTCTAAACACTACCACCCCTTGCCCGCCTAGAGTCCCGGGCTCCGGGTTGGGTGCTGTGGCTTGTGTGTGTGTGTTGTGAAGGTGTTTGGTGAACAGACTATCTCCCTCCTGCCTGGCTGCAGTTCCCTCTTGTGGCCTCCTGGTTGCAGGGGCGCCACAAATGAAAAAGGTGAAGTGCAAATATAAATGTGCCCAAAACTCAAGTAGGTCTCCAACTCCAAATGAGTTAAAGCACTCCAGGTCACTAATCCTGAGGCACTTAGGACTTCGAGCTTTCAATCTTACCCGACTTAATAGAATCAATCCTGGAGGACCGGAATTCCTCCAGATGGCTATATGAGCCAGCCGGCATACGATACAGCGCACCGTGTCCAGTGTGCATAATGTATCAATTTACTAAAGCGGCCAGGGCATCGAGACCGCATTTCCGAAAGATTTATTTTTATTTTTTTTAAGAGATCTTGCTCCTAACCTAAATGCACTAAAATGTGACTAAATGTGCCACAAAAAAGGGCACTTGGATGCTGGTCTGCATAAAACCCTCTCCAAAAGGAGATGGGCCCAGAAAACCCTTCCACATCACTCCCAGACAAAAGGCCACAGCAAGTGTCAGGGAAAAATAGCCTCCCCTAGCTAAAGCCAAGCGGTGGCCCAATGTAGCTACAAGCATTTGCACAATCTAACACCTAAAATGAGAACTATTAGCCATCAACTGTTGACTCTCCTCTGAGTTGATGCCAGACTGCCTGCACTCCCTCCCACGCAAACACCCATCCAGCCATGCTAAAAATAATACCCTCTTTCCTCTCCTCACCCATCCACCCCTTCTGTTACCCACCCTTTGTCATTCACCCATTACGTTTTTTCCCCCTCCCCCACACTCCCTTCACCCACACTGCATTCTGTCAATCAGCCAACTATGCAGTAAGCCAGCTAGCGAGCCAACCAATCAGCCATTTAGCTAGCCAGCCAGTCAGCTGGCCAGTTAGCCAGCCATTCATCTAGCCAGCTAGTATGCCAGCCAGCCAGTCAACCAGCCAAACAGCTTGCGAGCTAGCCAGCCAGTTAGCTACCCAGGCAGTCAGCTGGCTGGTTAGTCATCCAGCCATCCAACTGGTGAGTGGGCCAGCTGGCCAACTAGCCAGTCATCCAGCTAGCCAGCTGACCAGCTATTCAGCCAGGAATGTACCCAACTAGATAGCCAGCTAGCAAGTTACTCATCCAGCTAGTCAACCTACTAACTTACTACTAACTAACTTTCTTACTTTCAGTGGGTACAGAAAGTATTCAGACCCCTTTAAATTTTTCACTCTTTGTTTCATTGCAGCCATTTGGTAAATTCAAAAAAGTTAATTTTTTCTCATTATTGTATACCCTGCATCCCATCTTGACTGAAAAAAAAAAAAAATGTAGACATTTTTGCAAGTTAATAAAAAATAAAAACTGAAATATCACATGGACATAAGTATTCAGATCCTTTGCTAAGACATTCATATTTAACCCCTTCACCACCCGGAATTTTCCGTTTTTGTTTTTTGCTCCCCTGTATCCAAGAGCCATAACGTTTTTATTTTCCTATCAATATAGACATATGAGGGCTTGTTTTTTGCGGGACGAATTGTACTGTCAAAGGCTATCCTTTATTTTACCATATAGTGTACAGGAAAATAGAAAAAAAAATTCCAAGTGCAGCAATATTGAAAAAAAGTGCAATTATATGTTTGTTTTTTGAGTTTTTTATTCACCATGATCAGTATATGGTAAAACTGATGTGAGGGTGTGATGCCTCAGGTCGGTACGAGTTCGTAGATGCCAAACATGTATACCTTTACTGCTATCTAAGGGTGCTTTCACATAACGATTTTAGCATTTCCGATGCTTCCGATGAAAATCGGACAGCATCGGACCGATTTTCGGACCCCATGCAGCCCTATGGGCATCGGACCGAATCGGATGTGCACTAAATGCCATCCGATCTGGTCCGATCCGAATCTGTCCGATTTTTTTATCGGTGCAAAAATCGGAGCTTGCTCCGATTTTTGCACCGAAAATAAAATCTGACAGATTCGGATCGGACCAGATCGGATGGCATTTAGTGCACATCCGATCCGACCCGATCAATTTAACATGGGGCCCTATGGAGTAGGGTCCGAGGAAACATCTGATGTCTCCTCGGACCGATTTTAGTGTACTGAGCATGCTCAGTACACTAAAATCGCTCCAAAAGTGAATGAATGGGTTAATTAAAAATAAAAAAATCTATGCTCACCTGTCCACGAGGCCCCCGACGTCTCCCGGCATCTCCGGTGTCTCCAGGTATCTTGCCGTCTGTGCTGATAAGACCTGCCGTGATGTCACAATCACATGACTGCCAGGAACCAATAACCGGCAGTCATGTGATTGTGACATCACGAGAGGTCCTGGCAGCACAGAAGACAGAACAGCAAGGCACCGGAGACGCGCGGGACCGTGCAGGAGTCGTGGACAGGTGAGAAAGGAGAGGAGGAGGAGGAGGAGGAGGACAAGAGGAGGAGGACAAGAGGAGAGGAGGAGGAGGAGGACAAGAGGAGGAGGAAAAAGAGGAGAGGAGGAGGACGCATAGGAGGACCGGGGGCCAAGAGGGGAGACACAGGACCGGGGGCCAAGAGGGGAGGACCGGGGGCCAAGAGGGGAGACACAGGGGATAAGAGGAAAGGACCGGGGGCCAAGAGGGGAGGACCGGGCGATAAGAGGAGAGGACAGGGGGCCAAGAGGGGAGGACCGGGGCCAAGAGGGGAGACACAGGGGATAAGAGGAAAGGACCGGGGGCCAAGAGGGGAGGACCGGGCGATAAGAGGAGAGGACAGGGGGCCAAGAGGGGAGGACCGGGGGCCAAGAGGGGAGACACAGGGGATAAAGAAGAGGACCGGGGGGGAGACTGACAGCTCTCAGGGAGCGATCTGACAGGAGGGTGGCCATCCTATTTTCTGTCGGAATCGGATGCCTATTTGGCACCCGATTCCAGGCATTAGAAGAATCCGATGCTGTCCGATTTATATCGGACAGCATCGGATTTTACAAAATCGTTATGTGAAAGTAGCCTAAGGGGCCCTTTACACACGGCTACATTTGTAGCTTGTCACCAGGTAACTTACTGGTTGCAGTGAAATCATGGAGAGATTATTCCATTTGTAAACAGCAACAAGATAGAACCTTATCTCCATGATTTCACTGCAACCAGTAAGTTACCTGTAGCCACCCAAGAAATGTAGCCGCGTGTAAAGGGGCCCTAAGTGGTGAAAAAAATTCTGAAGTTTGAAAAAAAAAGAATCACACTTTTTGCGCCATGTTCTGCGACCCATAGCGCGCACATTTTTCGGGATCTGGGGTTGTGTGATGGCTTATTTTTTGCAGCTTGAGCTGAAGTTTCTAATGATACAAATTTTTTTTTGGGTGGATGTACTGTTTTGATCGTCTATTATTCCATTTTATAGCAATGTTGCGGCGACCTGAAAAATGTAAGTTTGGGTTTGGACCTTTTTTTCTGTTACGCAGTTTATGGCTATCATCAATTGATTTTATATTGATAGATCGGGCATTTATAAATGCGGTGATAGCAAATATGTGTTGTTTTTTTTAATACTTTTATTTTGAATGGTGGAAAAGGGGGCTGATTTGAACTTTTGCATTTTTTTTTTCATATTTCTTTTAAAACTTCATTTTTAATTAATTGTTGTTGTAACATTGCTTCATAGGGCGCCACAGTGCTGCAGCATCTGATCATTTCTGCCATGTTCCAATGAGCTGCAGCACATCCGGACATGGCATTTGGATTCACTTTCAGTGGTTGGCAGCGCTCACCAATCTCTGAGAGGAAGTGAACCTTGATAGCTTCCGGGTTCACACCAGGTCCCAGGGCTATCACGTGAGCATCGGAGATGTCGTGATCTTATCGCAGGATCTCAAGTGCAGGCGGGGAACAGCATGTTCCCTGCTGCAGCGGTTTTGGATCCTGCTGTAAGTAATTGACAGCGTAATCCAAAGGGTTAACAGCACTGATCGGATCCCGGATCCGATTGCTGCTGGAGGCCCGACATCTCAGCTGATGAGATCAGCTGAGATGCCAGGTATTTGATGTGAGCGCCGCGCCAGTGCTCACATCAAACATCGGGACCCGACCCATGACGTCCTTCTACGTCATGGATCGGGAAAGGGTTAAGTCACATGCTGTCCATTTCCTTGTGATCCTCCTTGAGATGGTTCTACTCCTTCATTGGAGTCCAGCTCTGTTTAATTAAACTGATAGGACTTGATTTGGAAAGGCACACACATGTGTATATAAGACCTCACAGCTCACAGTGCATGTCACACCAAATGAGAATCATGAGGTCAAAGGAACTGCTCAAGGAGCTCAGAGACAGAATCGTGGCAAAGCACAGATCTGGCTAAGGTTACAAAATAATTTCTGCAGTTCTTAAGGTTCCTAAGAGCACAGTGGCCTCCATAATCCTTAAATGGAAGATGTTTGGGACCACCAGACGTTTTCCTAGACCTGGCCGTCCAGCCAAACTGAACAATCATGGGAGAAGAGTCTTGGTGAGAGAGGTAAAGATGAACCCCAAGATCACTGTTCCTGAGCTCCAGAGATGCAGTAGGGAGGTGGGAGAAAGTTCCACAAAGTCAACTTTCAAAGCAGCTGTCCACCAGTTGGGCCTTTATGGCAGAGTGGCCCGACGAAAGCCTCTCCTTAGTGCAAGACAAATGAAAGCCCACATAGAGTTTGCAAAACAACACATGAAGGACTCCCAGACTATGAGAAATAAGATTCTCTGGTCTGACAAAGATAGAACTCTATGGTGATAATTCTAAGCGGTATGTGTGGAGAAAACCAGGCACTGCTCATCACCTTAATTGATATTTTACTAGTAAAAATAGTATATTGAGGTGCACTACTTTCAACCGCCCTATATACTCTAAGGCTGGTTTCACACCACAGTTTTTTCACTGATCAGGTTTGATCAGGTTTTGTGTGCCAAAACCAGGAGAGGAACCAGGAGAGGAACTTGCAGAGAAAAACTATAATTGAAAGATTGACACCTGTTCTGAGTTTTGGAGACACGCCTGGTTTTGACACACAAACCTGATCGAACCTGATCAGGGAAAAAACTGTGGTGTGAAACCAGCCTTAGTATATTCTTCCAAACTAGAAACGGTTTTATAAATCACAATTTATCCATAAATCAATGAATCATACATATAGTGTTCAAACCCGCAGGTCCCGGCCATAGAGCTGCAGGATTGACTACTCATCACCTGGCCAATACAAACCCAACAGTGAAACATGGTGGTGGCAGCATCATGCTTTGGGGGTGTTTTTCAGTTGCAGAGACAGGATGACTGGTTGCAATTGAAGGAAACATGAATGCGGCCAAGTACAGATATTTCCCGGTTGAAGGCCTTTTCCAGAGTGCTCTAGACCTCAGACTATGCTGAAGGTTCAACTTCCAACAAGAAAATGACCCTAAGCACACAGCTAAAATAACAAAGAAGTGGCTTCAGAACAATTCTGTGACTATTCCTGACTGGCCCAGCCAGAGACTTAAACCCAATTGAGCATCTCTGGAGAGACCTGAAAATGGCTGTCCACCAACATTCACCATCCAACCTGACGTAACTAGAGAGAAAGTAAGGATGAATGGCAGAGGATCCCCAAATCCAGGGGTGAAAAACTTGCATCATTCCCAAGAAGACTCATGGCTGTACTACCTCAAAAGGTGCAAATACTCAATACTGAACAAAGGGTCTGAATACTTATGACCATGTGAGATTTCAGTTTTTCTTTTCTAATAAATTAGCAAAAATTTCTACATCTCTGCATTTTTCAATCAAGATGGGGTGCAGAGTGTACAGTAATGAGAAAAAATTAACTTTTTTTAATTTACCAAGTGGCTGCAACGAAAGAAACAGTGAAAAATGTCTGAATACTTTCCGTACCCACTGTACTTACCTACTTTCTTACCTAGCCTGCCACTTACCTTGATGTTCACGTGACCAGCCTCTTCTGCTGACAGCTACTGACAGGCAGCCAGATTTATAGGTTGAGGCCCTGTTGTGAGATCAGTAGGCATTGTGACATAACAGTGCTCTGTGCAGGCATTGATGACACGCTAGTGCTCCATAGTGTTCCATAGTGCCAGGTGCAGCCGCATTGTGACACAGCAGTTCTGTCTATAGATAGTGGCTGTTCCATGGGAAAAAAAGTTTAAAAAGCAAAGTTTGGGGGGGGGGGGGGGAGAAGTTTTTTTTATTGTAGGGTTGGTGAAGATTTTGGGGATTTTTTTCACCCACATTTTTCCAAGTCAAGTTAAAAGTGCTCACCCACAGGAAGACAACAGGTCAGCAAAGACATCATCCAAAGTAAAAAGCAAGACACAAGAGATGCCTAGTACTCAGTGGATCACTTCAATTGAACTGGAAGCTGACAACAGAATTAGCTGGCTGGTGTGTGTGCAAAAATGCATCAAAGGATTAAGGCCGGCTTCACACCACGTTTTTAGTGATTCGGGGCTGTCCTGTGTGAAACGGACAACCCCGGATCAGATTTCAGCCCCATAGTGTTCCTATGGGGCCGGATGGCATTTATTTGCCATCCGGTTCCCATCTGTCTGGGAGGCTCCGGGAGAATTTGGATTTTTGTCCCGGACGCAAAATCACAGCTTGCTGCGATTTTCTCTCCAGGGCAAAAATCTGCACAAATCGGATCCTCCGGGATCCGGCGTGATCCGGTGCCTCCTAACATGGGAGTCTATGGGGCGCAGGATCACACCGGACCCGACAGAGAATCTTTCAGGTTCCCGGACGGCGGGTGCTGAAGCTCAGCGCCAACCGCACTGAACTTCAGCACATGGAGCTGTCCCCTGCTGAGATTTCAGAGCCTTTCATTTCAGCAGGGACAGCTCCTGAAGGTGCGCTCTGCCGAACTCGGCTGCAAACAGGACAGGATGGCATATTAACCCTCGGGTTCTGTCTGTCTGGAGCTGTCAGGCTGTGTCCGGTGCCTCCTGCAAAGCACCAGACACAGCCTGACAGCCGAAAAAACCGTGGTGTGAAACCACCCTAATGGTGGGTTTACACGTCGCGATATCGGCGTCCAACTCCGATCCAACTCCGACCAAAAGTCACGTGGTTCGGGAGTTGGACCCGATATCGTTCGCGCGTTGTACGGTTTGAACGTACAATGCGATGCTGGAACGATGCCAAAACGATATCGGGGTTGAATGAGCGTGCTATTCAACCGCCCGATATCGGATGGCCGTTGTAGCAGCATCGTCCCGTGTGACAGCCCAACTACGATGTGTACGCCCACGTCACCCATTCACTCCCATGTTAAATGGTCGTTCCTGGGTTGGGTGGCGTACACATCGTCGAGACGTTGTATCCCGATATCGGGCTGTGTAAAACAGCGATGCGATAGTGGGAAAAGCGCGCTCAAAAAGTGCGATCCCGCGTCGTTGGTCCCGATATCGGCCCGATATCGGGACGTGTAAACCCACCATAATACATTGTGCTACATCTGTATTTTATCACTCCACCTGTAGCAGCAGTTGCAGCAGAATCCAATTTGTCCAAAAGGAATCAATTGCATTCAATTGCAAATAGATAAGAGAGATAATAAGACAGACAAGATGTAGCAGACTTGGTTTGTTAGGCTGGCTTCACACTGCGGTCAGGTCAGGTTTTGTGTGCCAAAACCAGGAGTGACTCCAAAACCTAGAACAGGTGTCAATCTTTCAATTATACTTTTTCTCTGCAAGTTCCTCTCCTGGTTTTGAAACACAAAACCTGACCTGATCTGACCTGACCGCAGTGTGAAGCCAGCCTTAGGCTCCGTGCACACGCTGAGTATTTGATGAGTTGTTTACCTCAGGATTTGTAGCCAAAACCAGGAGTGGAGCAATCAGAGGAAAAGTCTAATAGAAACACCAGCACCACTTCTGTATTTATCACCCACTCCTGGTTTTGGCTACAAATCCTGAGGTAAAAAACTCATCAAATACTGAACGTGTGCACAAGGCCTTACAGAGCAGCTTTCAACCCAAGCAGGAAGATGTCAAAAAGAAAAAATGTGGAAAAGAAAAAAAAAGTTAATTAACTAAATTATGCTATTTAAGTTGCTTTCTTTCAAGTAATTAATAAATTTAATTTTGCTTTTGAAAACTGGGTTAGGAAAGGGGGGAAGCACTCCTGGAGGTTCTATAATACCAAATCCATGTGTGGAGTGGATAGAGCAAGCTCTTCTTCCATCTACCTGTTCTAAAAAATCTAATTAATATATGGTCCCCAGAGAGGAGACTTATCAAATATTACACTCATAAAAACAGATTTTTTTTCAAAGCCTGAATTCAATCTCGATACTCGAGTGCTCTCAAAAAAGTGACAAAGTGCCTATGAAGCTAGCCAACTAGATAGCTAGCCACCAGTGGCTTTAGTAGAAACGTATGGGCCCTGATGCAAAAGCTCCAACAGGGCCCCCAATTATTGCAAATATTTAATATCATTAGTTTTTTCTATAGGTCAAAGAGACTTTTGGGGCCCCTTAGTCTCCAGGGTCCGGGTGCGATTGCAACCCTTGCACCTTTTTTATTTACACCAAGCTAGTCAGCCTGCAACTCAACATGCTATCTTGCTACTAACTTACTTGCCTACCTACTTTATACCTTGCCTGACACTTACCTTGATGTCCACCTGACCAGTCTCTTCTGTTGACTGGCACAGCTACTGCCAGGCAGGCAGATTTATAGGCAGAGGTCAGTGGACATTGTGACATACCAGAATTCCGTGCAGGTAGTGGCCGCAGTGTTGACACTAGTGTTCTGTGCTGCCAGGTGCAGCTGCATTGTGACATGGCAGTGTTCCATCTACAGCCATTCACTGCTATGTTTTGAAAAAAGTGTTTTTGGAATAAAACTGATGGGGGCAGTGGCGTAACTAGAGTCTGGTGGGCCCCGGTGCGAAATTCAGACCTGGGCCACCCCCCCTCACGGGCACACGTTGGTCGGATGCTTGGGCCCCGTGTAACGTTCAAAGTTCTATAAAGACTCACAAATTGACCCCTCTATGTATTAATGTCCCTCACCCTGCTATATATGGTCCTCCTCCTGGAATGTGGCCCTTATCGTGGTATATATGTTTCCCTTTCTGGTATATATGGTCTTCCTCCTCCTGCCATGATAGGCGTCCAATTATTATTATAACACATCCCATTTTCCTCCATATATTACAATATATCCCCATAGTCCTCCATGTATTATAATGCATCCCATAGTCCCCCATTCATAAGGTAGCCCCAATAGTCATCCAGTTATTAGAATGCACCCCCACCATCGTACATATAGTAGCCTCATAGACCTCTATATAGTATAATACAGGCTCCGTCCTCCATGTAGTGCAGCCCCTATAGTACAGCCTTATATATGCAGCCTCATAGCTCTCCATTAGTGCAGCCTTATATCCCTCTATATAGTGTGTTATATATGCAGCCCCACCGAGATCTGAAAAATAGGATTAGTGACAACTGCACAAAACAGTAGACTCACTCCAAAACCCAGTGTCACCCCCCATATTAGCTTATTCCAGTAGTGGAGTCTTCTGCTCTCCTCTGTTCCCCGCTCTTCACCTCTGTGCCCCACTCTCCACCTCCTCCTGTATCCTCCTCTATCCCCCATTCTCCTGTGTCCCACGCTCTCCTCCTCCTCTATTCCCCGTTCTTCTGTATCTCCCGCTCTCTTCCTCCTGTGTCCTCCGCTCTCCTCCTCCTGTGTCCTCCATTCTCCTGCGTCCCCCACTCTCCTTCTCCTCTGTCCCCAGTTCTCCTGTGATACCCACTCTCTTCCTCCTGTGTCCCCGATCTCCTGTGTCCCTCGCTCTCCTCCTCCGTCCCCTGTCCTCCTGTGTCCCCCGTTCTCCTCTATCCCCCATCCTCCTGTGTTCCCCGCTCTCCTCCTCTGCCCCCGTTTCCCTCTGTCCCCCGCTCTCCTCCTCCTCGGTCCCCTGCTCTCCTCCTCCTCTGTCCCCCATTCTCCTCTGTCCCCCACTCTCCTCCTCCTCTGTCCCCCGCTCTCCTCCTCCTGTGTCGCCCGCCTCCTCCTCCATTCTCCTGTGTCCCCAACTCTCCTCCTCATCTGTCCCCAGTTCTCCTGTGATCCCCACTCTCTTCCTCCTGTGTCCTTGCTCTCCTGTGTCTCTCGCTCTCCCCCTCCGTCTCCCATCGTCCTGTGTCCCTCGTTCTCCTCCTGCTCTATCCCCCGTTCTCATCTATCCTCGCTATCCTCCTCCTCCTGTGTGTCCCCCACTCTCCTCCTCCTCTTTCCCCTGCTCTCTTCCTCCTCTGTCCCCTGCTCTCCTCCTACTGTGTCCCTCGCTCTCCTCCTCCTCTGCCCTCCATTCTCCTGTGTCCCCCACTCTCCTCCTCCTCTGTCCCCAGTTCTCCTGTGATCCCCACTCTCTTCCTCCTGGGTCCCCGCTCTCCTGTGTCCCTCACTCTCCTCCTCTGTCTCCCAGCATCCCTCGTTTTGCTCCTCCTCTATCCCCCGTCCTCCTGTGCCCCCCGCTCTTCTTCTCCTAAGTCCCCTTTTCTGTCTCCCCCCGCTTTCCTCCTCCTGTGTCCCCCGGCGCTTTCCTCCTTTCTTCTCTTCTGTGAGTATTCAGCAACAGTGTGTCCTCACTTTCTGGATGAGCAGCCAGGACTAGACACACGGCGGGAGACTGAGGAGGCTGCCGCCAGACTCTCCAGACCTCCAGAAGCTTACGGCTCCATCCTGAGATGCAGCACGTGACGCAGCAGCCGCGGGAGTTTGAAAGCTGCTGCGCCACCGCGCCTTCCTGTCCTCCGGCAGCCGGAATCAACCGCCTGGGGACCGGCCTGGCAGAGCACTATGCAGAGACATGGATGTGCGTCCTAGGGATGCACATCCATGTAAAGCAGTCGCAGGGGTCGGCGGGTGCCGGGCCCCTGTACTTCCGGGCCTGGTCACACTTGCGACCTCTGCGACCGTGGGTGGTACGCCACTGTATGTATGGTCCTCCTCCTGCAATATGCCTTTATCCTGATATGTATGGTCCTCCATTATAGTAAAATGCAGCCTCATAGTCCTCCATAAAGTATAATGCAGCGTCCCAGCCCTCCATATAGTATAAAGCTGCATCACAGCCCTTCACATAATATAATGCAGCCTTACAGCCCTTCACATAATATAATGCAGCGTCACAGCCCTTCATATAGTATAATGCAATAGTGCAGCCTCATAACCCTCCATATAGCATACATCCTCGCAACACACATACACACACAGGGACACACATGCACACACAGGGACACAGACACGGACACGCACACAGGGACACGGTCACGCACACAGGGACACAGACAAGCACACAGGGACACGCACACAGGGACACGGACACGCACACAGTGACACACACACAGGGACACACACACACAGGGACACATACACACACACAGGGACACACACACACACACACACAGGGACACACACACAGGGACACACACACACAGGGACACTACTCACCGGTCCACCCCACCGGCACCTCTCTCAGCCTGCAGAAGCTCGGAGGAGCCAGGACTAACGGCATCTGAGTCAAAGAGATGACTGCAGTGCCGCTGTTCTGGGCAATTACATGCCATGAGCCGTCTGGGCAGCCAATCACAGGCCAGTAGCTGAGGTCATGCGCCAACTGGCTTGTGATTGGCCAGGACAGCGGCGGGGGAAGAGAGAGAACGGTGCTGTGATCAGCCGCCTGGGGACATGGATGTGCGTCCTCAGGGATACACATGCATGTAAAGCGGATGCGCCAGGGTCGGCGGGCCCCTGTACCTTCAGGCCTGGTCGCAGCTGCGAGCGTGGATGTTACGCCATTGGGGAGGGTGCACACAGTATAAGGGTACAGTATATGGGGTGGGCATGCACAGTATGGGGAGGGGGCACAAAGTATATGGGGAGGGCACAGTAAGGGGGGCATACAGTATAGTGGGAGGGGGCACACAATTTAGGGGGGTACAGTATATGGAGAGGGAACACAGTATATGGGGCAGGGGCACAGAACACTGTCTGACCTGTTATAGGATCTGTGATCAGCTTGCAGCCCCCAGCACCTGCTCCACCGTGCACACCACACGGGGTTATGTCCAGCCGCTTCAGCTTGGTGCAGCAGACAGATTAGCTCCTGCCTGTCTGTGCACCTCCAATATCCGGCACTCACTGCCGTCTCCGGGAGCCGGGCTCTACTTGCCCAGCAGCGCTCAGCACTGCAGGAGGAGGCGCGGACACGGCCCTGGCCCTGCTCTTGGCTGCTCACAACAAGCAGCTGCCGCTGCTGCCAGAGGACCGGGGGGGGGGGTTGGTGCTAGCGGTAAGCGGTCCCCTGGCACTGCAGTCATACTCACCCGCGCCGCCGTGCGCGGTTCCACTGTCCCGCGGTCCGCAGTGAGGAGGAGAGGAGGGGCGGGCACAGCAGCAGGAAGTGAGCTTTCTCTCACTTCCCGTCCTCCCTCCTCTCCAGCCGGCGCTATCGCGGTTGCGGCGGCCGGCTGTCAGCACGGGTCACGGGGCCCCCCGGGCAGTCACGACCGCTGCGACCGCGGTAGTTACGCCACTGGATGGGGGGTTTTGTAGGGTTGGTGAAGATTTTTTTGGGGATTTTTTCACCCACTTTTTGCATGTCAAGGAGCGCTCCTCCAGAGGGAGACAACAGGTCACCATTGCAAATAGATAAGAGAGATAATAAAACAGACAAGATGGAGCAAAGTTGGTCAAGTTCAGTCGGGATGGGTTTGATGTCTGGTGCAGATTTCAACCAAAGCGGGAGGAAGTCAAAAAGACAAAAAAGTGGAAAAGAAAAAAGTTAGGGTAAAAAAACAAATGAAGCTACCGGTATTTAAGTTGTTTGCTTTCTTTCAAGTAATTAATCAATTAATTCAATTCACTTCTGCTTTTGTAAACTGGGTTAGGAAAGGAGTGCATCAATGTGTGGAGTGGACAGAGCAGGCTCTTCTTCCATGTTTTAAAAATCTATTTAATAAATGGTCCCCAGATAGGGGTCGTATCAGATAGACTAGCATAACCCACCTTATCCCAGCCGGACAATAACCACAGACACCATGTTAACCTTTTAACTTTTTATTGAGGGTATCCAACAACCAGCTCAACTTTAACTCTTAAGGGGAAATTTAATATATAAATTGGCCGCAGCTTAATGAAGGCACAAACCCGCCTTAAGACCTGTGACTGTAAGTGTTCTGTAGCTGGCCATCCAGCACAGGTTACTTACACCTCCGTCACTCACACCGCTGCTGCGACAAAACAGTTTCCGAAAGACAAAATCCAGGGAGGGAGGGTGGGCGTTCACTCCGGGATTCAGATGCAGGAGAGCAAGATGGCCGCCTCTCTCTGCTTTTAACCACAAGAGGCGGAGCCGGGATCTAGGGAACAGGGGAGCAATGTGACAAATTACACCAATCCTGTTGGTCTGTATGTCCGGCATCATTTAACCCCTTTTGGGTCTGCTAGTCAGGATGCAGCAGAGGGCCGCAGTGCTCCACATTAAACTGATAACAGATTTTTTTTTTTTTTTTTTTTTTAAAGCTTAAAGTTGTGCACTCAGGAAAAGCGACAAAGTGCCATGAAAAAAGGTCACCAGGATGCTGGCTTATTGAGTCAGACACTAGAGGCCTCTTTTATTTGTAGCCAAAGACAGGTCTAATCTTGCTCCTGGCATCTGTCCGAGCTGCCACCTAAGTCGAGAACCTGAGATTGTCAGCTTCCCCCTTCCCCCGCCAAAGAAGAAGAGCCATAGTTCAGGATAGAAGGACTCTAATGTCTCTAATTGAGCTCCGAAACGCGTCAGAAATAAAGAGGAAAATAATTCTTTCAAAGCATTCCGGTGTCTTTGATATTTCTTTGGGGCGGCAGCGTGGATCTGGTGGCACTTGATCCTGGAGAGTGAAAAAGGGTGTAGGCTCAATAAGAATGAAAAAGGTGAACTGCAATAATAAATGTGCCCAAAACTCAAGTGGTTTCTTATCCCCAGTGAGTTAGGGCACCTCAGGGTTACAGTCCTAAGGCACTTTACACTTTGGGCTTTCAAAGTGTACATCTTACCCAACCTAATGGCATCAATTCCAGAGGGCCGGGGTTTCCACTGGATGTCTAAATGTATATAGTACCCAATGTTTAAAAGCTAGGATTATAGGCACGGCTTACAGACGCAAAAAAGCAGATATCGTATAGTGAAGCTTACATCAAGATGAGAAAGATCTGGCTGAACACAAATAAATCCACAGGTCCCACTCTCAACTAGAGATGACGTCGCACTAGTCTTTGATAACAAAAAGCCGTGCTGGGGACACTGGAAGGTAAGAGATTCACAACCTTCCGTCCAGCCGCCAGGTACCAACAACCTGCATGCTGGACTGACAACCTGTGAATCAATCGAGACAGCCTCGAATTTATGTCTGCACCCTGCAGAATGTCCCTCACTACCACAGCCTGCTGACATCTCCTACTGCCAGGGTAGAAAGAAATGGCAAATGGGTGTAGTTAAAATATTTGTGGCAGTAAGCTTTTGACCACATCAAGGGTGCACCGATACCCCCTTCATTTTCATATGAAATCAGGACTGGTTCCAGGTTTTTGTGGGCCCCGGGCAAAAGAGTCTCAGTGGCTATTCCTGTTAATTAAAACATCCCTGGCGGTGTAAAAGGAAGGGGTCATTAGCACTAATTTTAATATACTAGGGTAGAATACAGAGGTAATGCATCTATAGTTAGTGTCTTTCTGCAGATTATATAGTAGACACATACAGCTATGTGCCCATAGACATACATGGCTCTGCTACATGCACATATAGACACACAGTTCCGCTACATGAACATACAGATACACACAGCTCTGCTACGTGAATATATAGACACACAACTCTGCTACATGAACATATAGACACACACAGCTGTACTGCATGAATATATAGACACACAGTTCTGCTACATGAACATACAGTACACACAGCTCTGCTACATGAATATATAGACACACACAGCTGTACTACATGAATATATATACACAGCTCTGCTACATGAACATACAGTACACACAGGTTTGCTACATCAATATCTAGACACACAACTCTGCTACATGAACATATAGACACACAGCTGTACTACATGAACATATAGACACACACAGCTGTACTACATGCATATACAGACACACACAGCTCTGCTACATGAACGTATAGGCACACACAGCTCTGCTATATGTCCATAGACATACATGGCTCTGGTATATGCACATATAGACATGCACACTACATGCACAAACAGACATACAACTCTGCTACATGAACATAGACGCACAAAGCTCTGCTAGATGCACACTACATGCACATATAGACACACACAGCTCTGCTAGATGCACATATAGACATACACAGCTCTACTACAAGCAAATATAGAAGATCCTTTAGCTGCACAGATCCTGCAGCCTCCTTTAGATTCTAGTAAGCTTCCTCTTCTGCTCTGCATTGATGACATAGATCAGTGCAGAGCAGTAGAGGGGGTGGCTCTCTGTGAGTCAGCCCCCCTCTTTGCTTCTGCTTACCATCAGCGAGTGGGCCCCTTCAACTGCCCAGAGCTGGAGGACTTGCCCAGGCAGTGACGCTGGCCCTGACTGGGGGCCCCTCAGAGGGTGTGCGCCCTGGAAACTGACCAGTCTACCCACCCCTAAGGCCGACCCTTTATGGAATAAAACAAGTTTTACAGCAATGAAATCTGTACTGCTTATATGACTTTATAGATTCTAAGTCCCCCACAAAACAGTTTAATTAGTTTTATTTACATTTTGGGGGTATTATAATCTCTTTAAGTCCCATTATCTCAAAAAAAAATTCTATCTGTGATCTACAACAACTCCAGGATCTCTGCTTCAGTGAGTCTCTGAGACTGGACACTGTGATAGGGGAGAAGGAACTGCAGAGGGAATCATCTCAGTGGCTGAGTGTAGACTTATTCAGCTTTGACTATATTTCGAGCCCCAGGCCTGGGGTACTAGGGTATCAGGCTCAGTGGGTGTTCTCACAGGGTTGTCACGGGTGGCAGCGCCTGGGCCCGTGGCCTGGGTGACACTTCAATAAGGGGTGTATGTACAGGGGATTAGAGTTTGTTGTCATGTGATGCCACCTGAGGTGCCTGGTGATGGGTCACCAGCGCCGCCACAGTCCTCCGGAGGTCGATGGTAATGCGGCTGAGATAGCAAAGCTCCCTACAGGTGGAGCTTGTCCTCCGGGGCAGCGTTCCTGCAAGCAAACAGGTTGACGAAGATAACCACACAAAGGCAAAGTCACTTTCTCCCGGGTACTTTACTGTAAACGTTCCGCAGCAAAATACAGAGTCCACAGTTCAGCAGGATGTTATTCAAACAGGTAGCTCTACGGGTGGCTGCAAGTGGATGCCAGGTGGTATGGTGGAACCCGAGGTAAACCTTAGTTGACGAACCCGTGTCCTTTCTTCCCGCCTAGGATAAGTCTATACCGAATGGCTCCTTAAAGGTAGACTTGGGGCTCCCCTCCCTCGTGGTGAGGAAGCAGGCAGACCGCTCCATCTGGCAGGGTGCCGCAGCCGGTGAACATACTGCAGCAGCTGCTTGACGACTTTCAGAGATGGCCATTTCCTCGGGTTTGGAGTTCCCGTGGTGGACTGGAGAATTCCCTGGAGTATGGTTGCTCCACGCTGGGGTCTCCCCTTTCTCTCTAGGGCCCAGACTCCCTCGTCAGGCACACTCTCTCAGGATCCCCACAGGATCCTCTCTCTCTTCACTCCGGATCAGCGTAGAGCTGTCTGGGTAAACCTTCCGCCTCGCTCCACACTCCTTCTCCTCCGACTCCGTACTCTCAAACACTAGTTATCGGATTCAGGCTCTCTGCCTGACCCTCTCTCTCACAAATTCCCCCTCGAGGTGAATATATCTCACTCCCTTGGGGTAACTTCCCACCACTACTCTGTGTGGGAGTGCAGGAATGGGTCCCACCCACCAGCCTAGGATCCACTTGCAGCTGGGGAAGACTACACCTCTTTTATGGATGCAATACCCCACTTTGACGCCTAACCATGTGGGGCGCCACATTAACACTAGGAGGAGTTCAGTGACAGTTTCCATGCTGCATGAAGGTTACAAGAGAAGACTGTTGAAAGATGCAAACAAATCCTCCAACAGGCTAACCCAAGTATATATTTTAAACTTGGGGAGGAGTAGGGGCCTCAATACACTTATACCCCGATTCATCAAAGAGATTTCTCAAAAATGATGATACAAAACTGTTTAAAACATCACAAGTTTTGTGAATCTTAGAATTTTTATGACCCTCCTGATTAAGGGTATGTGCGCACTGGGCGGGTTTTCGGCGGTTTACCTGTGTAAACCGCCGTTTTGCATACATTAGTTTTATTTAAATTTATGTTAATCCAAACCAGCGTTTGGATTAACATTGAAACTAATGTAACCCGCCCAAGGCTGTGCAGACACCGGCGGTTACCCAGCGTCATCCGTTGCTAACCCGCAGGTTTCCCAGCGGGTTAGCAAAGAATGACCATGTTCTTAAAACCGGCCGGTTCTGCAGCGGCTGCAAGCAGAATCATGTGCTGCTTCCAGCCGCTGCAGAATCTCCGCCGAGAACCCGCTGGGCAGCCGCCGGATACCGCCCGCACATACCCGCCAGGAAGCCGGTGGACGGCGCCGGAGCTTCCTGGCGGGACCCGCCAGCTGCCGCCGACAAACACGCCGGGTAAGTGTGAACTTACTCTAAATCTACCAACTTTTTGAAAAGTGACTGGAACTTTATGGGAGGAAGGAATGAACAACTGTAGCCTGGAAATTCAACATAGCAAAAGTGGCGTGAATGTCAGCACACTTCTTGTAATGGTGCACTGCAGATTAAAAATGGGCCAAATTCATTAAAAGCCTCCTGCACCCCTTAAAGAGGACCTGTCACCAAACCAGGCATGGTGATCTAATTACAGCACTGGATGCAGCATGTCTGCTGCATCCAGGCAAGGGGTCCCCCAGCACTTAAGCAGCCCTGTGCCCCGAGATAATACACTTTTTTTTTCAGAACTTGCCGTTTAGCCATGCCCCGCAGGGGGCGTGGCTAAACGGCAAGTTCTGGAAAAAAAAAAAAACTCTGTTTAATGCTGCAGAAGAGGGAGAGAATGATTGGCAGCGGTGGGCAGATTAAACATGCAGGGGGTGTGAATCTGCCCTTCGGCTCCAGCCCCTAGCCACCTCCTTTCCGGCTGCAGGATGTAAGTTTTCTAAGTGTATTATCTCGGGGTACAGGGATGCTCAATTGCTGGGGGACCCCTTGCCTGGATGCAGGGCTGCCACTAGGAATTTCGGGGCCCCTGACTGCCAAAATTTTGGGGCCACCCTGAGACTCCGCCCAGCCTCCACCCCCTGAGACTCCGCCCAGGCTCCGCCTCCACCCTAGATCCGCCTCCACCCAAACATACATTACATATATAGTGAAAAATTGGAACAGCACCAAAAATGACCTCAATTTATGTGCAAAGCTTTCCCAACCAGCAATCCAGATGGTTCCTTACAATAGATTAAAAAAAAAAGAAAAACAGCACAAAAAAAATAGAAAAAAAGTGGACTTTATTGCCCAATGCGTGGCCACGCCATTGGGTAATAAAGTCCACTTTTTTCTATTTTTTGTGCTGTTTTTCCTTCTTTTACACTCACTCTATTATATATTACACACACACACACACTTGAGACTGCTGTGGGCTGAATACACAATAGCTGTATCAGTCACGGTTCTGACGGATCTGTCCACAGTGATTCTGGAGAGCTGCAGTTTGCAGATCGCTTCAAGGTGCCCCCTTCCTGATCACCAGCGCTCCGGCATTCAGCCTGCTGAGCGCTCAAACAACCCGGTGCACACTTTCAGTTAGCGGTTCATCACTTCCGGTTAGCGTTATAGAAATGCAGTTGCAACATCGTAGGATCAACGGTGTCTATTCCCTCTTCGTGTGGTCTTACATGGTGCGGGTGGGAGGACGGGGGGTTCTCAAAGGCGATGGCCGTTTCACACTGCAAGTGGCGCTTCAACAGGCATATAGTCCACCATATGCCTGTTGACTATATGCCTGTTGAAGCGCTACCCCACTAAGTGTGAATAAACACAGCTGATTGTGTTGCAACTTCTTTTCTATAACGCTAAACACAATAGCTGTATATACAATAGAGAATACAGAATAGAGACAGCTGCTACCTGTATACACAATAGAGATGGCTGCGGACCGTATACACAATGGAGACTGCTGCTGGCTATACATACAATAGAGAATACACAATAGAAACTGCTGCTGGCCATACACAATAGAGAATACACAATAGAAACTGCTGCTGGCCATACACAATAGAGAATACACAATAGAGACTACTGCTGGCCGTACACAATAGAGATGGCTGCCAGCCATATAGACAACATCCCAACAGCTTCCCTCCATCCCGACAGCCTCCCTCCATCATGATAGTCTCCCTCTATCCTGACGGCCTCCCTCCATCTTTCCTCCATCCCGACAGCCTCCTTCCATCCTTCCTCCATTGCAACAGCCTCCCTCCATACTTCCTCCATCCCAACAGCGTTCCTCCATCTCGACAGCCTCCCTCCATCCTGACAGCCTCCTTCCATCCTTCCTCCATCACAATAGCCTCCCTCCAACCCATCAACTTCCATCCATCCTAACAGCCTCCCTCCATACTTCCTCCATCCCAACAGCGGTCCTCCATCCTGATAGCTTCCCTCTATCCCAATAGCCTATTCCATCCTGACAGCCTCTCTCCATCCTTCCTCCATACCGACAGCCTCCCTCCATCCTGACTGCATCCCTCCATCCTGACAGCCTCCCTGTCTCCCCACAGCCTCCCTGTCTCCCCACAGCCTCCCCACAGCCTCCCTGTCTCCCACAGCCTCCCTGTGTCCCCACAGCCTCCCTGTCTCCCCACAGCCTCCCTGTCTCCCCACAGCCTCCCCGTCTCCCCACAGCCTGTCTCCCCACAGCCTGTCTCCCCACAGCCTCCCTGTGTCCCCACAGCCTCCCTGTCTCCCCACAGCCTCCCTGTCTCCCCACAGCCTGTCTCCCCACAGCCTCCCTGTGTCCCCACAGCCTTCCTGTCACCCCACAGCCTCCCTGTCTCCCCACAGCCTCCCTGTCTCCCCACAGCCTCCCTGTGTCATCACAGCCTCCCCACAGCCTCCCTGTCTCCCCACAGCCTCCCTGTCTCCCACAGCCTCCCTGTGTCCCTACAGCCTCCCTGTCTCCCCACAGCCTCCCTGTGTCCCCACAGCCTCCCTGTCACCCCACAGCCTCCCCACAGCCTCCCTGTCTCCCCACAGCCTCCCTGTGTCCCCACAGCCTCCCTGTCACCCCACAGCCTCCCCACAGCCTCCCTGTCTCCTCACAGCCTCTCTGTCTCCCCACAGCCTCCCTGTCTCCCCACAGCCTGTCTCCCACAGCCTCCCTGTCTCCCCACAGCCTGTCTCCCCACAGCCTCCCTGTGTCCCCACAGCCTACTTGTCTCCCCACAGCCTCCCTGTGTCCCCACAGCCTCCCTGTCTCCCCACTGCCTCCCTGTCTCCCCACTGCCTCCCTGTCTCCCACAGCCTCCCCACAGCCTCCCTTTCTCCCCACAGCCTGTCTTCCCACAGCCTCCCTGTGTCCCCACAGCCTCCCTGTCTCCCCACAGCTTCCCTGTCTCCCCACAGCCTGTCTCCCCACAGCCTCCCTGTGTCCCCACGGCCTCCCTGTCTCCCCACGGCCTCCCTGTCTCCCCACAGCCTCCCTGTCTCCCCACAGCCTCCCTGTCTTCCCACAGCCTCCCTGTCTCCATCCCCACAGCTTCCCTGTCTCCATCCCCACAGCCTCCCTGTCTCATCCCCACAGCCTCCTTCCCTACATATGGCCCCATCCCTACCCCGGATCCCCCCATAACTTACCATTGGGGGGAGCTGTGGATGCGGAGCAGGGGTGCCGGAGCCCGGAGGGCACATCTGCAGGACTGGAGCTGCCTGCAGGGGAGTAGCTGCGGCAGCTAGCGGTGGGCGCCGCCATATTCTTTGTGGCCGGCTGCATTCACTACCTAACTGTACAGCCGGTCGGTGTAACTTGAGACTTCAACAAAATAGCCACAGCTAAATGGAGACCGCGGCCATTGTGTAGAAGGCTCAACCTCTACTGACCGGCTGTACAGTTAGTGGGCGCCGGCCACAAAGAACATGGCGGCACCCACCGCTTCCTGCCGCACCTTCTCCCCGCAACTCCAGGGCCCGGCGGCGGTGATTAATGGGGGGGGGGGCCCTGCAAGACATGGGGGACGGGGCTCGGAGGAGCCTGCTCACAATGGCCATGCCCCCTGGAGTCACGACCAGGCCCCCCCTGGGCTCTGGGCCCCTGACTCCAGTCAGGGCTGTCACCCCCTGATGACGGCCCTGCCTGGATGCAGCAGACATGCTGCATCCAGTGCTGTAATTAGATCACCATGCCTGGTTTGGTGACAGGTCCTCTTTAAAGAATTTGGCACATCTTTCTCCAGCACACTCTGCACCAGTGATGTAACTTGAAGCTCATGGGCCCCGATGCGAAAGCTCCAACAGGGCAGGGCCCCAATTATTGCAAATCTTTAATAGTATTAGTCTTTTTCTGTCGACCAAAGGGACTTTTGAGCTCCCTAAGCTCTAGGGCCTGAATGTGATTGCAGCCCCTGTACCTGTTGTAGTTACACCCCTGACCTTCATCAAGACTTGTGTCTTCATAAGTAGAAGTCTTAGAATGCCTAGTTTGTAAAGTACCACATATAGATAGATGCTCTTATATAGGATAGCCGGCAATGAAAAGGTCATATAATGCTGCCAGGAAAGTAGTGAGAAACTTTCACCTTAGAAAATGAGCCAACCTAAGGAACAAAAATGAAGAACGCCCGAGGGAAACCAACCCTGATCATTACTGAACGCTGTGTAAAATTATACACTGGATTGTGTTACAGCTAAAACTAATACATTGTAACGAGGAAGAAACTGTCATGAGGCAAAACTGATCTGTAACAGCAATAAATCACATCTTCCTTCTGCTCTACATTCAACTGATGCCAAAAAATGCAAATGAAAATGACTCAGGTCAAGAGTCTGTTACTTATTCAAGTTAACAAGGCGACATATTATAGTAGTTATATTCTTGTACACAGGGGACAGTATTATAGTCAGGGGTGGCTCCCCACTTCATAGTGCAACAAAATTATGTAAATACATAGATTGTAATATTTATAAATGCTGCATATTTTAGTGCGGGAAAATCTGCAGCATATTCATCCTTGCTGTGGGTTTTCCCACACTAAATGGACTGTATATATAATATTGAGGCTATGCAGGGCTGTATTTATTGGGGCTAATGCTGGGCTGTATATATTATTTGGAGGCCAGTTGCAGAATCCACATAATATAAACAGCTCAGCACAGCCTCCAAATAACATATATAGTCCAGCACAGCCTCCAAATAACACATACAGCCCAGCACAGCCTACAAATAACATATATATCCCCCTGTGCATTCCCCCTGATGGCTGTGGGCCCCTAGGAGCTTATGTATTTGCCCCTGACAGGGGCCCACGACCCCCTATGCGCTCCTCCCCCAATGCTTTCCCTCCTAACCTGTGTGGCAGAAGGCCGCTGATCACAGTGCCTGACTGTATGAGCACAGAGTAGAACTCTATGGTCTCTATAGTATAGTATAGCTATAGTAGTTATATTCTTGTACAAAGGGGCAGTATTATAGTAGTTATATTCCTGTACATAGGGGCAGTATTATAGTAGTTATATTCTTGTACATAGGGGGCAGTATTATAGTAGTTACCGTATATACTCATGTATAAGCCGACCCGTGTATAAGCCGACCCCCCTACTTTTGCCCCCAAAACCTGGGAAAACCTATTAACTCGAGTATAAGCCGAGGGTGGACCCCAGCACAGGTATACAGCCCCCAGCAGTGTGGTATACAGCAGCCTCCCCAGTGGTATATACAGCAGCAGCTCCAGTGGTAGTATACAGAAGCCGCAGAGGTATATACAGCAGCCCCAGTGGTAGTATACAGCAGCAGCCCCAGTGGTAGTATACAGCAGCAGCACCAGTGATATATACAGCAGTAGCCCCAGTGGTATATACAGCAGCAGCCCCAGTGGTAGTATACAGCAGCCCCAGAGGTAGTATACAGCAGCCCCAGTGGTAGTATACAGCAGCCCCAGTGGTAGTATACAGCAGCCCCAGAGGTATATACAGCCCCAGAGGTATATACAGCCCCAGAGGTATATACAGCAGCCCCAGTGGTAGTATACAGCAGCCCCAGAGGTATAGACAGCCCCAGAGGTATATACAGCAGCCCCAGTGGTAGTATACAGCAGCCCCAGAGGTATATACAGCCCCAGAGGTATATACAGCCCCAGAGGTATATACAGCAGCCTCAGTGGTAGTATACAGCAGCCCCAGAGGTATATACAGCCCCAGAGGTATATACAGCCCCAGAGGTATACAGCAGCCCCAGAGGTATACACAGCAGCCCCAGTGGTAGTATACAGCAGCCCCAGAGGTATATACAGCCCCAGAGGTATATACAGCAGCCCCCCCATATCAGTATACAGGCCCCCCTCTTGGGTAGTAATCCTGTAAAGGAAGAGATTAGTATACTTATCCCTCTGCTGTCCCGCTGCCGCTGTCCCGCCACCATTGCGCTCTTCCGTCTTCATCCAGCGTCTTCCATCTTCTTTCGGCTTCCTTCTTTGGCGCGCAGACAATGACGTCATTGCCTGCGCCCACCGGAGGAAGCCGGAAGAAGACGGAAGACGCTGGATGAAGACAGAAGAGCGCGATGGCGGCGGCGGGACAGCGGCAGCGGGACAGCGGAGGGATAAGTATACTAATCTCTTCCTTTACAGGATTACTACCCAAGGGGGGGGGCCTGTATACTGATATGGGGGGGGCACTGTATACTGTATACATTGTATACAGTATACAGTGACTCGCGTATAAGTCGATGGGGGGACTTTTCAGCCCAATTTTTGGGCTGAAAAACTCGGCTTATACGCGAGTATATACGGTATATTCTTGAACATAGGGAGCAGTATTATAGTAGTTATATTCTTGTACATAGGAGCATTATTATAGTAGTTATATTCTTGAACATAGGGAGCAGTATTATAGTAGTTATATTCTTGTACATAGGGGCAGTATTATAGTAGTTATATTCTTGTACATAGGATGTAGTATTATAGTAGTTATATTCTTGTACATAGGAGCAGTATTATAGTAGGTATATTCTTGTACATAGGGGATAGTATTATAGTAGTTATATTCTTGTATATAGCAGCAGTATTATAGTAGTTATATTCTTGTACATAGAGGCAGTATTATAGTAGTTATATTCTTGTACATAGGGGCAGTATTATAGTAGTTATATTCTTGTACATAGGAGGCAGTATTATAGTAGTTATATTCTTGTACATAGGAGCAGTATTATAGTAGTCATATTCTTGTACATAGGGAGCAGTATTATAGTAGTTATATTCTTTACATAGTGGCAGTATTATAGTAGTTATATTCTTGTACATAGGGGATAGTATTATAGTAGTTATATTCTTGTATATAGCAGCAGTATTATAGTAGTTATAGAGTGATCTATTTCAAGCATTTATTTATGTTAATGTTGATGATTATTGCTTACAGCCAATGAAAATCCAAAGGTCATTATCTCAGAAAATTAAAGTAAGGAGGATGAAGAGTTAAAATTCCACGAGACATCAAGGTGTTTAAGGGCTCTCTGAAACACCCTGCAACATGGCAATATGATACTGATTTGTCCTAAGGAAGGGCCAGGGAGCCCTGAAATGCTAATTAACTCTATATGCACCACGCTGGGAACTGCAGCAGCCGTGATCTGCTTTTATAGTGGTTGTGACTCTCACAACCACAAAAGGTGAAGCCTCTGATCCCTATTTAGGTCATATTTTATCTCTCAGACACTTCATCCTCTCTACTTTGCTTTTCTGAGATAATGACCTTCGGGTTTTCATTGACTGTAAGCCATAATCATCAACATTAATAGAAATAAGCACTTGTAATAAATCATTGTGTGTGTAATGACTCTATATAATATATGCATTTCACTTTAGATATTGAATTACTGAGAAAATTAACTTTTTGATGATATTCTAATTCATTCAGATGCACTTGTATGACAAGTGGTACTGTGTGGTGTCCATACATAGAGAATACAGCGAGTACACAGGTTTTTATCAGCTGTAAGTCATAATCATCAACATTAACAGAAATAAACACGTGAAATAGATCACTCTGTGTGTAATGACTCTATATAATATGTGCGTTTCACTTTTTGCATTGCATTACTGAAATAAAGTACGGTAACTTTCTGAAAATTTTCTAATTATCTATTCTAATAGATAGATAGATAGATAGATAGATAGATAGATAGATAGATAAATCAGCAGTTTGGTGCAAAAGTCCTGAAAATCACAGTGTCCAGCTGTGAGGAAGATCCAGAAAATCGAAATCCAGGCAGCACTCAGATAATAATGCAAAAAATTGACTTTATTGACCCCAAAATGTGGCACAACGTTTCGGTGTCAAAATTACTTGAGAAAGCTGTGGATTTTGACACCAAAACGTTGTGCCACACTTTAGGCTTAATAAAGTCACTTTTTGCATTATTATCTGAGTGCTGCCTGGATTTCTATTTTCTAGATAGATAGATATGAGTCTAGGCAAGTTTTAATTCACATATATTGCTTTACTGTATGGAAACTTCCGCTGAGCACTTCTATAATCCAGATAATCTCTTATTTTTGTTACTTTTGATCCGGGATTTGTATTTTTTAGGACATTTTTATTAATGACTTTCCTTTTCAATAAGTCTTCTTTCCTGTCTAATGTTTGTATGTGTGATTATCGCTGGTTGTTTCTCATCCTCCATTATTTCTCAGTGATGACAGATGCTCCTTCCCTTAGGGCCTTTTATTTCTTTATAAAGTTTCCATGTAACTAAATATAATTGTTGAATCTTCTTTTCCTCCTTCATGGCTGTTTTTAGCATGTGATATACTACATGACAGTCACCACTTATACTTTCATTAGCGTTTCCTCCTGCTACAGAGATTGCTGTCATCTGCAGTTTAACTTGTACACAGAGGTGTAACTATAACTGGGGCAGGGGTTGCAATCTCACCCAGGCCCTGGAGCCTAGGGGGCCCCAAAAGTCCCTTTGGTCTATAGAAAAAGACTAATGCTATAAAAGATTTGCAATAATTGGGGGCCCCATTGGAGAGTTAACATCAGGTCCCATGAACTTCAAATTACGCCACTGCTTGTACAATATGTCTATTTTGGAGAACACATGTGCAACAGCCGCAAGGGACGGTGATACTCGGTAGCCGGACCAGTGATACGTCTGGGAAGTCACGGTGGCTTTGGCCCAGCTCCGTGGCCCTGGCCGTGCAATGAAGGGGGCATTTACAGGGGATATGAGTCTTTCATGACGCCACCTGTGGTATTCAGCTAGGGATGGCCGACGCTGCTTGGATGAGCCCCAGGGGATGGCATTGTGTTAGCTGGGATGGTAACGCACCCCACAGGTGGCCATTATTAGCAACCTGCAGGTGGTGTCACGTAAACAAGTATCCCCAAGTCTGGTACCCCTATCCCAGCAGTACTTTACCTAAGCTCCAATCCCTGAAACAGAGTTCTCCGAATATTCCCCATTCCTTCTGAATTGACCGGGCCGGGTCGTGCCACCGTGACATCCCCAGTGAACGACATCGAACTAGGGCTCAGTTCTGAGTACCCCACAGCCCCCTCACGGGGCGAGTCAACTTGGCTTCACGGACAGGATCACCGGCCCAGTAAAACCGGGCCTTGTGCGCCTCAGAGACTGTGTTTGTGAACTGTAATCAGCGCTCATACGAAAAAGAACAGGCGCTACGATCATCTAGGAGGGAGTGATGCAACCTCCCTTCGTGGGCCAGACCTCTAAAAGGCATGAAAAGCTGTACCTGCCCACCAAAGGAATTCAAATGCAGTACTTGTCAGTCAGCCAGAGAAACCCACCCCCTGTTGTGGCCGATGACGCCAGGCAGAGGAACCACCTAAAGAAGGGAGCAGGAGACCAGGAGCAAGACAGCCAGAGGAGAAAGATGGCAACGCTGTACCCGGAGGGCACCATGGAGAGAGTTGACCGGAGGGCCTGGGAGTAAGGGGATGAAGATGATAACCCCTCGAGAGTACCAGAGGAAGGCCTAGAGCAGCTGTCACTCCTCAACCCCAGTTTCCTGCGAGAGACTGGGCCATCAGCTAAGAAGGGCTCAGGTGAAAGCAGTGGAAGCCTGCAAGAAAGACCTGTTGGAGTGGATGAGCCGGCGGTGGGCACAGTCACGTCCACCTTCACCAACCCTGAAGGAGGAAGAAGAGGTTGGCGCCAAGGAACAAGCAGCCATAGCAGGTACCAACACTCCCCCAGCAGTGGATGAGACCCTGGTCGGACCCTTAGATACCCCTACTGCCCTTGCACCTAACCAGGTGTGTAAAGATCTACCCTGGGATCGCTCCATAGACTTCGATAGGTTGGCGATAGGTTGGTGGTCCTACTCACCCCAGAGCCGGCGTTAAGGGAATCACCGCAGAAAGGGTGGTCTTCAAGTGGGTTGATCAAGGAGACGAACTCATTGGGTTCCTTGGAGAGACCACAGAGGGAAGGTCTGCAGTAGACACCATCAGCTGGCAGGACTATTGCCACCAGCGAGAAGCTAAGCAAGATGTTCAAGAGCAGGAGAGGTGGTTCAGTGGCAGGCCATGGAGGAGCGCAACCTGCAGGCTAAACAGCAGATCCGCAGAACTAAGGCCGAGGACCGAGGATAAATATATGTAGGCACTGTAGTCCGGTTTGACTTGACAAAAGGGGAAAGGCGCAGGAACTGTTCATGACCTGGTGGGATGTAGAGGTCCCCTGCCAGAGGGTCATCTGGGCTGTGACCTGCACCCTGGTGATACCGTCACTTTCACCCAGCACAAGATTGACCCGGGGTTGTATGCCCTTGATGTAAAGATTGTGCGATCAGGGGGTGCCATCCTCGGAGTCACCTACGACCCAAGTGCCGCAGCCAATAACCCCAGCAGCGCTCGAGCCCCATAGGAAGCAGCCAAAACCCGCACCCATGAGGGAGCAAAACCCCGATGCAACCAACAAGGTTGCACCCCGAATCGGGGATGTCTGCATAGCTCTGCTACTAGGGTATATTCAGTTCCATTATCTGCACACAGGGCTTTGGTCATTCTTCCAAATTTGTTAAAAACTTCATCATTTGACTACATTGGTTGATTTCAACACCATTTGCAAGCTGACCTAGCTTCCTTACTGCTTCTGGGTCTCTGTGCCCAAGACATCTGTGCCATACATAGATACAGTTCTTATGCAGATCTTGTCTTGCACTGTACACTCTTTCTTTGAATTTTAGCTGATAAAGTTCATTTTGAATTTTTCCTTCTGCAAGAGTGTGAGCCTCTTTTGATATAATGCAGCTGTTGTCTTTAAAAGTAACTACATTCCCCTTTTGCGTGAGCTTCTTTACTGACAGAAGATTGCTTTCAACACTGGGAAATAGAGAACATCCTTTACTGGGATCTTTCTTTTCTGTGCTGAGGAAACTGGACAGTGGAGGTAGCTGTCTCCTACTCCTTCTGAAGTCATATAGTGACCATTAGCTAAGTTGACGTTTTCTGACTTGCTTTCATCAAGGTCAGTGAAGAAATCCTTGTTATTTGTCATATGGCTGCTAGCACTAGAGTGTATATACCATATATGCTTTGCAGTTGGGTCTGTTCTGGCATTAAATGCAGCTTCAACACATGCAGAATCTTCCTTTGCAGCCATTTTTACCCTTTGATGACTGTTCTGCTTTTTAAACTGACTTGCTTTCCAAATTCTTCAGTCTGCTTTAAGGTGGCCGGGCTTTTTGCAGATAAAACATTCACGAGTTTCTCTTAGATAGCTCTTACTTTTAAGGAATTCCTATGTCTTTAATACTGTTTCTGCTCTGATTCAGCACTATGGCTTACATTCTGCATTTTTCGCTTGAATTCATCTAGTTTGCCTTTTACCTTTAACATATTCTAATGTGACCTCATCATCTGGCCGTGCATCTAGTGCAGTCACAAGTGTGTCATAACTTTCTGGAAGACCACTTAACAGAAGTTCAGCAACAAAGAAAAATCTTTCTTCTCCAATGCCCCTGAGATGCTCCACAATCTCTAGGGTATTTCTTATATAGTTCTGCATATTCTGGCCATCACTTACCTTAGACTGATACAGCTTTTTCATTAGATAAAGGTTATTGCTGAGATTTGATTTTTCATGCACTTTCTGTAGTTCATCCTACATCTCCTTTGCGGTTGCACACTTGCATATATGAACAATCTGATCATCATCTACACTGAGGGAGATAGTGCTTTATGCTTTCTGATCCTTCTCTAGCCAATCATCTATCTGGTAATGTATGAGGCACTTGTTCCTGAGTATATTTCCACGTACCTTCTCTTATGAGCAGCATCTTTACCTTGAATTTCCAGGACTGGTAGTTCTGATTGGTGAGGCTTGGCACTGTAAACTTGATAGGATTGCTGCTAGTGGACATCTTCTCTATTGCTCAGTGCTGCTTTTGCTTTGGGCTTATGTTGCTTTGTTACTCTGGAGTTCTGTGTCACTCTGGGGTTCTGTGTTACGCTGGGCCCATAACCTGTTGTCAGTGGATGATTCAGGATACTGTCCAAGCTTGTGATAACAGATCAGAGCTTCTTTAATTAGCTTCTATAATTAATTGGAATCAGGAATAAAAGATATTCTAATAGAGTTCTCAGTTTTTGTGTGGCATCTCTGCAGCAGCTTCTTCCTCATATACAGACACAGGAAACTGGATACAGTCACATGCTTTCCTGTGTGAGCCTTTGGGAGTTTTTTTTTTATTTTAAATTAAACTTAATGTACAACAAACAAACCTAGCAATAGAACAATAATATACAGGAATGGAGTTGTTGCACGAAACATATTCGAACAGCTGTTCTCCCCATTTTTGATAATCAAGATAAAGCAGACCACTGGGGGCTGGTATTATCAGGGTGTGAAGCGCCATGGTTATTTGACCTTTACCAGCCTAAAGATAGCAGCCCGCAACTGACTCAAAAATGATGCATCCATTAGATGCCCAATTCTGGAGCTTTACCTGGCTCATCCTGATTGCCTTGGTGCAGTGGCAATTGGGGTAATGATTAATTGGGTTTATATCTGCTTGAATTGACAGCCTAGAGGTTAGTAATAAGTGAGCGTCTATCAGACCTAACCTGTCCAATGAATGGTTAAAAAAGAGACAGACACAGGAAAAAATACTTAACTTGAAAAAAAGACCCACCCATATTATTATTATTATTTATTATTATAGTACCATTTATTGCGAAGTAATTCATGATCTCCAAATGCAGCTCCAGAGTCTGTGAAAAGCATTAAATTACAGCTATTCTCAGATGTTGAGTGACTACAACTCTCATCAGAGCTTTTGGATCTCGCTGAGCGCAGCGTTGGGTGGAGTTGAAGCTTTTATTGGTGGCATTTTGAGGTACAGAACATTTTGGCTTAGTTCACATCTATCTGGTGCTCTACACTGAGCACTTACATTGGGGTTTAAAGCATAACCGCCATTTAAATTTTAATTCAATAATAATGTAGAGCAAGTGATTATAATTACCTTCATAATATACTTCATTAGAAAATTCTGTCCAGTTACTATTCATAATCTTTCCGCAAGATGTCCTCCGTGCACTGTCAGTGAAGCTGTTTCTGTGTCAGGGCCAATATCACAGTAAATACGGACATGTGAGGAGATAATGGAGAGAGGGCATGGCCTACCCTGTCAGGGCAGCTCACAAGGAGACAAGGTATCACTTTACAGTGCAGAGCTGGATGTAAATGAATCACCGTGGCCGGATCGACACGTTGCAGGCGTTGCATCTTCCTCCTTGTCATGGGAAAAGCGCCTGCGGCTGTGGAAGCCCGGTGGTCCAGGTCAATAAAGACGTCATTGGGTGAACAGTTTAGGGGTTAAATTGTTTCGTGACGCCACCTATGAGAGTTCCGGTAACTATACCAGCGCTGCAGGGCCTCCGGGGGATGGAATGCAGCAAGATGGAACGCTCCCCACAGGCTGAGCCAGGAGCTGCGCAGGGAGCTGCTGAGCCAGGACCCAGGAGCTGCGCAGGGAGCTGCTGAGCCAGGAGCTGAGCAAGATGTTCTGAGGCAGTTGATGTTCTGAGGCAAGATGTTCTGAGGCAGCTGCGGTTACCTTAGCGCGCGGAGACAGACAGTTCATAAGAAAGCACGGACACTGGAAGTCTCTGTAACGGCTTATTTACTGTAACCAGCAGACAGTACATGGTATACAGTTACGGGTAGTGGACCGGGTGGACTCAGCAATGACCAGTGTTTCTCAGAGATCCACGGTGTTCCTCCATTCTAACTAATTGTGTTGCCGTTGTCACCCAGGAATGCCAGATCGGGTACAAGGAGGCTGCTTCAATGCCCTACCCGGGGTATATGTTCAGAGTGTTTTGGGGAGCCTTGGGTCCTTTTTGTGGGTACACCGCTGGCTAGACGACTGTGTGTGGCGGTGGAGGGGTGCTCCTGTAAAGCGGTCCCTCCACTCCTCTGGTTCGCATAGAAGTGATAAACGACTCCTAGCTTCGGTACCAGCAAATCGGCTGTAGATGGGCACGGGATGTTTTTGGACCCGCATGTAGATGCCCGTAGATCGGTAGTTAAGGCACCGGGAATAATGGCGCTCAACCAGGGTGATGGCCAGGGGGCTGCACGGAACTGTGCAGGCCCCCTCTCCTAGATTGCAGAGCTTGTTGTTTTAGCTCCTTCTCCTACGTTGTTCAGAGAGTTCTCCTTACTTAACTGAGTGTCTGTTCTAAACTTCTCCACTACACACTACCACTACACTCTGCCCACCAGAACCTTATTGGCCCTCTATGCTGGTGATGCATGTAGGGTATGGATCTCTGAGTTAACTGTGTGATTGCTTAGTCAGAGAATATTGCTGCTGCTGTTTTGGCTGCAATACCCTACTGTGACGCACTCGTTGCGGGGCACCACACTCCCCCTTGGTGAAATACGCTTGTCCCCAAGTGTCACGCTACCCAAACATTACAGAGGTATTTTGTATTTTATAACAGGAAATAAACATTTTTATTAACAACAGGTATTCATTTTACTGAAGATGTTGCAAGTAAAAGAAAACAGGTTAACACCTTGCGGACCCGGCGGGCGGTCGGCTGTACTTAATATTAGTTCAGGCTGTAGCCGCCAGGTTGCGGTGTTTGTGATTAAACAGGAACAGAGTCACTGATGAAGTTCAAGCAATAAGTCACTTACGCAGGGAACTGTGACGCACTCGTATAGCAAACCACCCATCATGGCAAGCGTGTCGCTCGTAGGTGATTATATCTCCCCTATACAAGTCACGATTGGGATGTCCTCTAGGCAAATGTGACTCCACTTCCCGGCGCCCCACAAACACCTCTCCACATACACCCTCCTCCCTGGCGAACCCCCACCCGGTAGATAAATTGAAGGTGGAAACTCTACCTTCCCAGTGAAGTTCATCAGGTAGCGGGGGTTGTCGACGAGCCGCGGCACGGGCCTCCATGTTGGCGCGTTCACGGGCTCGCCACTCCTCTCGGCGAAGCTGACGTATATCTTCGTCAGAACGGCACGGGAGATGGATGCAGCTGCTGTGACGTGTGGGCTGCTGAGAAGCTTGGGCTTGGCGGGAAGTCTGGATAGGCTCCCGGTTAAACTGCACAGGGGAAGGTGTTGCTACTGCACCCGACCAGTGTATCTGAGCTGGTTGCTCGGCCGGAGGTTCTTCTATATCTCCCCAAGCGAAACCAGTATAGAGGTCATCAGCAATGCTGCGGGTCTCATCGTCGTCATCATCCTCCTCTCCCTCGACGATCACATCGGGCTGCTCGGCGGTTGGAGATGCTGGAACGGGATCCTCCGGACAACGGGGCGATGGTGCTGCGGATCCTTCCACAGGGTCGTCCTGCAGGGCTTCCAGGCTGCCTGCCTCTTCATCTGTTTCCTCTGGTAGTGGTGTCTCTATCCCGGTGAACTGGTAGGCCTCTGGGTTTGCAATGGAGGTCTCCGGTTCAGGGGAGAAAAAGGGAACAGTCTTTAACCCTCCGTCACATACAATAGGCCTGACAGGCACATCTCACTATTTGGCGAGAGTTTTGAAATGTTTGTATTTCAGAGTTATTAGTTTTATGTTAAGGAAATGGGGTTTTTTTGCACCTGATTATGTGTAGTCTCTTTTATTACATCCCTATGAAGGTCACTGATCACTTTTAGAGCACTGAAATTGCAAACATTAGATATTAAAGGTATTTTTCTAGCCTGCGCCTGACAGTCACATTGTATGTGATCTCGTTAGAACCGATATTGTATGTGACGGAGGGTTAAAGGAATGGTGAGACTGTTGGTGGGTTCCTCTGCTGGAACCAGGTAAGTATCGGCTTCTTCAGGGGAGCTGGTTGTAAGCTCCGGCTCTGGAACCGGTTCGGCAGTGGTCTCAAGCACTTGAACGGGGTGGGTGGAGGTCCCCATTGGGACGACACAGTCTATTGGCTCCGGTGAGGAAGATGGGCAGGTGGTAGACGTTGGTAAGGCGGTGGTAAAACTGGAGATGTCATCCGGTCCTGGAGTGGTTGTACCCGCACGGCTCTGCTGCATCGCTCGATGTAGTCTGCTGCCCAGGCTCGCGCTCCAGCTGCGGATCGTCCACTCTACTGTCTCTATGAGCCTCACCCGGAGGTCCTGCAATGCCTCCTGCCAGAAGTCGGGGCTGCCGTCTATTGTGAGGACGGGACCTGGACCCGGATGGCCTATGGCTGCTTTGGCCTTTGCCTCGACCTATTGCATCAAATCATGGAGTCTCATGCTGGCCATCTTCTTAGAGGAACCACACCCGTCTCAACCGGTAACCGTTCCGTTTGAGAGCTGGTGAAGAAGACTCTGTCTCACTCCCACTTTCTTGGGGGTTTTTGTAGTCCAATTGTGGGAAAAAGTCTTTGGTCCGCCCCCATGGTTGTTTCCAGCAATCAGGACAAACAATGATTTTGGCACCTTTGCCTTGGGCCCTCCCACGAAGAGGGGTGGTGGCGCACCCTTAGGCCTGCACGTGGTGATTCACATGGCGGGGCTGCCATCTTGGGCGCCATCTTGGCCCAACGGAGAAAAGGCGGGAAAAGTTATTTTTGGGACGAACAAAGTCCTTTTTAGTGAAATAAAGTATTTTAAGCACATTATACCTGTTAAGGAACAGGCCTGCTCATATCCTGTTCGTGACGCCATTTTCTGACTCACCGTGGCCGGGTCGACACGTTGCAGGCGTTGCATCTTCCTCCTTGTCACGGGAACCGCGCCTGCGGCTGTGGAAGCCCGGTGGTCCAGATCAATAAAGACGTCATTGGGTGATCAGTTTAGGGGTTAAATTGTTTTGTGACGCCACCTATGAGAGTTCCGGTAACTATAACGGCGCTGCAGGGCCTCCGGGGGATGGAATGCAGCAAGATAGAACGCTCCCCACAGGCTGAGCGATGTTCCCCGGAGCCAGGAGCTGCGCAAGATGTTCTGAGGCAGCTGCGGTTACCTTAGTGCGCGGAGACAGACAGTTCATAAGAAAGCACGGACACTGGAAGTCTCTGTAACGGGTTATTTACTGTAACCAGCAGGCAGTACATGGTATACAGTTACGGGTAGTGGACCGGGTGGACTCAGCAATGACCAGTGTTTCTCAGAGATCCCCAGTGTTCCTCCATTCTAACTAATTGTGTTGCCGTTGTCACCCAGGAATGCCAGATCGGGTACAAGGAGGCTGCTTCAATGCCCTACCCGGGGTATATGTTCCGAGTGTTTTGGGGAGCCTTGGGTCCTTTTTGTGGGTACACTGCTGGCTAGACGACTGTGTGTGGCGGTGGTGGGGTGCTCCTGTAAAGCGGTCCCTCCACTCCTCTGGTTCGCATAGAAGTGATAAACGACTCCTAGCTTCGGTACCAGCAAATCGGCTGTAGATGGGCACGGGATGTTTTTGGACCCGCATGTAGATGCTCGTAGATCGGTAGTTAAGGCACCGGGAATAATGGCGCTCAACCGGGGTGATGGCCAGGGGGCTGAACGGAACTGTGCAGGCCCCCTCTCCTAGGTTGCAGAGCTTGTTGTTTTAGCTCCTTCTCCTACGTTGTTCAGAGAGTTCTCCTTACTTAACTGAGTGTCTGTTCTAAACTTCTCCACTACACACTACCACTACACTCCGCCCACCAGGACCTTATTGGCCCTCTATGTTGGTGATGCATGTAGGGTATGGATCTCTGAGTTAACTGTGTGATTGCTTAGTCAGAGAATATTGCTGCTGCTGTTTTGGCTGCAATACCCTCCTGTGACGCACTCGTTGCAGGGCGCCACATAAACACCTCTATACAAGCTCTCTGTGATGTCATCTGTCTCCACACTACAATCTCTGTTAACCCCTTGTCTGCTGGCTCCCCATACAGCTCACTACCAGCCTGCTCTCATACACACAGAGCTGACTGACTCTGGCCACACTCACACAGACAGAAAATGCCATTTTGTAAAACACCACATAAAAATGTGTGAAAATCAGTGATATGGCATAAATAATCATTATCTTAGCTGCTATGTGACCCATATTAACACCCAGTGCAGTGTCGGGTTTCTTGCTTTTTGTTTTTTTTCAATGAAATGACGTTTACACTTTAACTGTAAACATTTGAAACATGTGATTCAGGTGATCACCCAATGGATCCATTCACTAATGAGGCAGGTTGAGCTACATAGGTGGCTATTCAGAAGTGGACAAACATGTGGCGGACCGCTAAAAGAGAATCATAGGCCACATAGAATCCAAAGCGACTCTCTCTGACTCATTATACTGAATTTTCTGTTAAGGGTTTTGTCTAAATCATATTTTTCAGAAATGTAGGCTCCATTCACACTGTGCGTTTTTGGTCTATTTTTTATCTATTTTTGCTTATCGGTTTTTGTAGCCAAAACCAGGAGCGGAACAATCAAAGGAAAAACATAATAGAAACACGTCACCACTTCTGTATTTATCACCCACTCCTGGTTTAGGCTGCAAATTCCGAGGTGAAAAACTAACCAAATACTCAACATGTGCACATGGCCTTACGGCCTTAGTTGCCTACAGGAAGGAGCTTGGTATTAATTGGACAGTTTTATCTAAGTACAGAGCATAACAACCAGTAGGCCCGATGTGCACGTTGAGTATTTGGTGAGTTTTTTACCTCAGTATTTGTAGCCAAAACCAGGAGCGGAACAATCAGAGGAAAAATGTAATAGAAACCAGTCACCACTTCTGTATTTATCACCCACTCCTAGTTTTGGCTACAAGTACTGATGAGCAAAAACAGTCCAAAAACGCACAATGTGAATGGAGCCTTACATGTAAACATGTAAAACAGTAAAGACCCCTTTACACGTAGGGATATTGCTAGCGATATCATCACAACATCCCAGGTTTTGTGACGTTGCGGCGACCTCGCCAGCGATATAGCTGCGTGTGACACGTAGCAGCGAGCGGCCCCCCGCTGTAAGATCGCTGATCGTTACCGAATGGCCTGGACCATTTTTTCCATGCCCTTAACCACACCCAGGCCACACCCATTTACAAGTGACAGACATTGAACAGATGCCCAGGACTGTTAATTACTAATATTATCCCCCATTATCTGGAACCGTTACGCTTCTCCATCAACACTCTCGGCCTAGGGCAACTCAAGTCCCACGGCCTTCAGTATAACCTCTACACCGACGACACCCAAATCTACCTGTTTGGACCTGACATCACCTCCCCTACTATCCAAAATTCCACAATGCCTGTCCACCATCTCATCCTTCTCCGCTCGCTTTCGTAAACTGATCATGGACAAAACTAAGTTCATCGTCTTCCCCCCAAGCAGCTCTCCCCCATTACCCCACCTATCCATCCTCGTCAACTCACTCTCCCCAGTCCCACATGCCAAGTGCCTCGGGGTAATCCTCGACTCTTCCATCTTACCAACCTATTATCTCAAGCACACACCTACAAAACCCTGGGCAGGTCCAATGTGGCAGCTGCCTGGCACTGACTAGTCAGACCTGTCCACCATGCTGCTGACTCACCATGGCCAGGACTCCGGAGGGACAGGCGTTTTCTTCCTCCTTCTTGTCACGGATGGACCGCGCCTGCCGTTAGTGGGGCCCGGTGGTCAAGATCAAAATGAAGACGTCGCTAGTGGAACAGTTTAGGGGTTAAATTGTTTTGTGACGCCACCTATGAGTGTTCCGGTAACTGTACCGGCGCTGCGGGGCCTCCGGGGGATGGAATGCAGCAAGATGGAATGCTTCCCACAGGCTAAGCGATGATCCCAGGAGCTGCACAAGATGTTCTGAGGCAGCTGCGGTTACCTTAGTGCGCAGAGACAGACAATTCATAAGAAAGCACGGACACTGGAAGTCTCTGTAACGGGTTCTTTACTGTAACCAGCAGGCAGTACATGGCATACAGTTATGGGTAGTGGACTGGGTGGACTCAGCAATGACCAGTGTTTCTCAGAGATCCGCGGTGTTTTCTCCATTCTAACTAATTGTGTTGCCGTTGTCGCCCAGGAATGCCAGATCGGGTACAAGGAGGCTGCTTCAATGCCCTACCCGGGGTATACGTTCTGGGTGTTTTGGGGAGCCTTGGGTCCTTTTGGTGGGTACACCGCTGGCTAGATGACTGTGTATGGCGATGGTGGGGTGCTCCTGTAAAGCGGTCCCTCCACTCCTCTGGTTCACATAGAAATGGTAAATGACTCCTAGCTTCGGTACCAGCAGACCGGCTGTAGATGGGCACGGGATGATTTTGAACCCGCATGTAGATGCCCGTTGATCGGTTGTTAAGGCACCGGGAATAATGGCGCTCAACCGGGATGATGGCCAGGGGATGGCCAGGGGGCTGCACAGAACTGTGCAGGCCCCCAATCCTAGATTGCAGAGCTTGTTGGTGTAACTCCTTCTCCTACGTTGTTCAGAGAGTTCTCATCTTCCCTTACTGACTATGTGCAATCAGTTCTCCACTACACACTACCACTACACTCCGCCCACCAGGACCTTATTGGCCCTCTATGCTGATGATGCATGTAGGGTATGGATCTCTGAGTTAACCGTGTGACTGCTGAGTTAGAGAATATTGCTGCTGCTGTCTTGGCTGCAATACCCTCCTGTGACGCACTCGTTGCGGGGCGCCACACTGCACCGTCCACACACCACATACAACGACCTGCAGTCCGAGCATCAACAAGCCGCCACTGAACTAAGCAGGTAAAATGGTACGTCTCCTCCAACAGACCATGGCTCCTTTTCCAAAAACACTTAGCCAATCACAAGCGCCGCACACTGGGCTGTCCGAAGCTAATAGAAAGGCCTTCCAATTAGGTTGAGCAAAGGATGTGGGAGTGGGAAGGGCGACGAGCACCAATAACTACCCACCGCTCAGGAGAAACATAGCTGGATGCTTGTATGTACCGAGGCGCAGCACTGGACCTGGTGTGTAAGATATGGCCAATCAGTCCTACAGCAGAGGAACAATTCATCCTGCACCCAGGGCGTTCAGAGAAATCATGTGCCCCGTAACAGAAATTCTAATTGGGCCCCCAAAAAAGAATATTTGACTGGGTCACATAGATACATACATATCTCACAACTTTGCAGCCCTTACAAAGTAATTCTTCTCCTATTGAAGCCCCTAGATTTCTCTTTCATTGCCCCCATAAAATATTATGCCAATAGACGTTCCCCACAAACACTGTATAATGCCCCACAATGAATTACTCCACACAAACAATATAATGGCCCAACTGTAAGCCCCCTCAACTACACTGACACAGTATGATCTCCAACTGTGACCCCCACGCAGCCCTCTACACAATATAATGGACCTACATACAGTACAATTGCCCCTAAACCTCTTCAGACTGTATAATGGCCCCACCACAGCCCTCAAAGAGACCTGCATAAGGTATAAAGGCTTCCTCACACCCCTCCAAATATTATCATGCCCCCACAGAGCCCTCCAGATATATTAAAATAGCTTCCATATAATATAATTAGCTATATATATTTTAATACATCATCCATAGTCCTCCATATATTATAATGCATTCCACGACCCTCCATATATTATAATGCACTCCCATAGTCCTCCATATAGTATAATGCACCCCCATAGTCCTCCATATAGTATAATGCATCCTCTATAGCCTTCTTTTTACAGTAGTATAATGCACCCCCATAGTCATCCATATAGTATATTGCACCCCCATACTCCTCCTATATTATATTGCAGATTACATAGTCTCCCATCAGTGTACTCAGTGATTAAAAAAAAAGTAAATACTCACCTCTCTTCTCGCTGCTCCGGTCTCCTCAGCATCTGCTCTGCACGTATCAGCACAGTGGCATTCAGCGATGACATCAATAATGGGTTGTGGCCACTTATTCTGCTCCTATCTGTTCCCCATCTCCTCAAGTTGACCATACCATCATCTATTATATAATTGCGAATGGGTTTTTTGCCCCTTCTGAGTCCGCTCGCGCTGCGAGTCAGCGTGGTCATGTGGATACGCCCGAAGCATTGGCCGCGCAGCGGCCATTGCGAGCAGTTCTAAGGCGACTCGCTATGCCCGCGCAGCGAAGCGGCCATTGCGAGTCAGAGACTCGCTCTTCTAGAATCCCGATGCATGTGCATCGGGCACCCAGCTAGTTGTAAATAAGCACCTGTACCTTGTCACCGCCGCCTCATTGTTATATTGTAAGCTCTTATGAGCAGGGCTGCCATTTTTTGTTCTAATTATTGTATTATATTATGCTTTGTATTGTATTGTTTTTGGCATTGTATTGTAATTGTTTCTTATGATTGTTTAAATGTGAAGTTTGTTTTTGTAAAGCGCTGCGGAATATGTTGGCGCTATATAAATAAAATGTATTATTATCATCATGCCCCGTCATACTGAGCTGCAAAAGGCAGACTCAGAGTCAGGTGAAGAATGCTTCCGGCAGAGGCAGCCGGGACTATAGGAACGGGAGCGGCATCCACACCTTGTACGCACGTGGCTCCGCTCCACATGCCCTGTACACATGCGGCTCTGCTTCGTACACACGCGGCTCCGCTCCACACTCCCCGTGCACATGCCTCCCCTCCGTACACATGCAGCTCCGCTACCGGACGCCCCAGCATACGTGGCTCCGCTCCGTCCACCTCATACACACGTGGCTCCACACGCTCTATACACACGCAGCTCCACTCCACATGCCCCGTGCGGCTCTACTCCATACGTCCCGCTAACATGTGGCCCCACCCCGTACGCGGCTCTGCTCACACGCGGCTCCATACGCCTTGTACCCACACAGCTCCGCTCCACACACCCTGTACACACGGCTCCGCTCCACACACCCCGTGCACACGTGACTACACTCCACATGCCCTGCGCACACGCGGCTCCACTGAACACACCCCGCGCACACATGGCTCTGCTCCACACACCTTGCACACACGCGACTCTGCTCCACATGTCCCGTACACATGCGGCTCCGCTCCACACGCCCAACACACGCACGGCTCCGCTCAGCATATCTCGTGCACACTCGGCTCCCCTCTGTACACCTCGTACATGCTCGGCTTCCCTCCATACATATCATACATACTCGGCTCTGCTCCGTACACGCACAGCTCCTCTCCGTACACCTCGTACACACATGGCTCCACTCCGTACACCTAGTACACTCTTGGCTCTGCTCCGTACACCTCATATACATGCGGCTCTGCTCCATACACCTCATACACACTCGGCTCTGTTCCGTACACCTCGTACACACATGGCTCTGCTTCGTACACCTTATACACACGGCTCCACTCTGTTCACCTCATACACACTCGGCTCCGCTCTGTTTACCACATACACACTCAGCTCCACTCCATACACCTCTTACACACGCAGCTCTGCTACTTCCACACTATAAGGGTGCATCCTCACAATCAAGAGATGCAGCGTTTTGGACGCAGCGTCTTTGCGCTGCGTTCAAAACGCTGCTTCATACAGTACTAGCATAGTGGATGGGATTTAGACTGTGAGCCCTCGCGGACAGGATCCCCGACCCTGCTGTACCCGTATGACTAATTGTGATATGTCATCGTTTGTCGTCGTTTGTAGTCGTCCTCGACCACCTGTTTCTGTCTACCCTCCAAATTGTAAAGCGCCAGGTATCCTAATGGCGCTATATAAATACCTATTGTTTGGAGCGTGTTTGGAGCTGCGGTACGGGTTGCCGGGAGTCCGCTCCTCCGCAGCATGTTTATTTCATGCTGCGGAGTCAGAAGCGGCTCCCATCAGGTGACTGCAGGGAGAAGCCGCCCTGCACCCGCCGCACATGGTGAGTACGGGGCGGCTGCGGTCTCCCTGCAGCTTCACTTAGGTTCGGAGGAGCTGCGTCCAACACGCAGCTCCTCCAGACCGTGAGTACATACCCTTAATCCCTCCTGACATAAACTTCACCTCATCCAGCACCATGACAACCAGTACAGCAGAGTCCTGCATACGGTAGACTGAGGAGCTGATCATGTGATCCCTGACTCTTCCCCTCAATGTGACATCATCACAGGTCCTGTAAAAGCAGTGTACAGAGCAGCCCCCTCCTCCCTGTGTGTCCTCAGTGTGGAGTCCCAAGGGACGTGGGGTACTCGGTACCGGACCGGTCTGCGTCGGGGATGTCACGGGTGGCTTGGTCCGGACCGTGTCCCTGGCTCAGCACAATAAAAGGGGAATATTTACAAGGGAGATTGTCACGGGTGACGCCACCCACTTGATGCGGCCAGTAATGGGGGCCGCCGCTGCTGCAGAACCTCCGGGGGTGATGTGAGGGCAGCGGAGGTGGTATAGTTCCAGTGGGGGGAACTGTATCCCCCGGGGCAGTAAAGGGTAAAGTCTATTGGGGTTATAGATGGTGGGGAAGAGTTGGAGGACACACACACTTACGTTTGGTAGACACTGCAATTTCCTTCTTGTCCTGATGCTGCAGAGCTGACAGGCTGGATCTGCAGGGAGGAATTGTCTCTGTGCTCAATCTGGAGCAAAGGTCGCAATCACTACACAGACTCCAAAGTTGTTTTCCAAGGCTTTACTGCTGATATTATTGCAGGCTATAGTCCACGGAGTCTGTAATGGGGCTGAGCTCTCTCCCCACACCCTGTCCGGGTCGTTGGCTTCCTTGTGCTGCACTGTGTGTGTGTCCTGAGCTGCTGCTTCAAGCTAAGCTGCTGGGATTCCTCACGTCTCTCTCTGTATGCTGCTGGTACCACTTGGCTAGGCAACTTGGGTCCTCTATGCTGCACTGACCCCTCCGTGTTGCTTCACTCTGGTACTAGGGGGCATCTAGAGATCCCACTGTTCCTGGATTCGCTGTGCTGTTGGTGCCAGACACAGTACCGGATCCGGTGTCCGTCTCTCTGTGCTTACTTCTGGGGCAAGTGATGGTGTCACTCCAGCTCCCAGATGTGTTCCTCTGTCTTTCGTTCTCCTTGTTCCTCTGACCCTTGCTAGGTCTGCACTGAGCTAACTCTGCTCTCAATAAGCTCTCAGTTCTCTTGAGCTGTTCACAGCACTACACCGTGCTGTACGGTCTGAGCTCTTCCTCATTTCTCTGGGAACTGAACTGAGCTCTTCCCCATGGGCAAGAGTATATATGGAAGCAGGAGGTGCTCCCTCTATTGCCCAGAGGTGGTAGTGTTTGTTAGTGTGTAGTGGGGGAGAGAACCCATGTGATGTTATTGTGGCACATTAACCCATGGGGTGCCACATCAGCCTGTGCCTGGTCCCTTTCCTTGTACCTGGGTCCTTGTGCAGAACCCGCTGTGTCCCCTCGTCTGCTGCTGCTGATGATGCTGAACACGGTAGCCATCATCCATCTGGAGAGAATTTCAGAGGCCCACGCTAAGCCAGGACTGGTTGAGTGAGGTCCTCCCCTCTACACAGTACAGGAGAGGTCACATGACTCACTCTCTGCACTGTGATTGGGGCTCTGTCCTCCCTCCTTAGCTGCTGTGAGGGGGCGTGGCCGGCAGCATGTTGGCTTGTTCTCCGAGCACTGCAGGAAGACATGTCACCTCCCGAGCTGGACAGCGGGAAAAAACCTGCAAATCAGGACTGTCCCGCTAAAAACGGGACTGGTGGGAGGTATCAGTGAGTAGATCTGCCTGTGTGGCATCTCACGAGCGACCACTTACCGACATTCCAGCGATCCCTGCCAGGTCGTATTATTGTTGGGATCGCTGAAATGTCGCTAGGTGTAACAGGGCCTTAAGTGTTCATTATAGAGCGAAAGATAACTGTGAGCTGAGCCGTACTGCCATCTTTGGGAGGAAGAATGAACAATCTACAGCAGGTCAAGAATTGGTTTTACTATTTTTTTACTTTGAAAATCAGGAGAACACAGGAGTTTTAAGTGCAAACAAGTATCAAAATGTATTAAATCTTTTAAAAGCTTTATAGGCAAATACAAATACTAAAATACATCAGGGACGAGACATTCAGTGCTCACATAGATACACAAAGGAGAGCCCAGTTAGTAAAAAGCTCCGAACCATAGCTAAAAAGACAATGGTTATGGTACACTGACCATATAGGGATAAACACACTTATGTATGCATCTCATACCAGGTCTATGTAACAATCAATGCTCCATACAGAATATAGTATGCCTCAAACATAAGACAGGATTTCAGAAATACCCATATATGTCTCCCTATTCCTCCTATATAACAATTACATGTTTTTTGTATATAGTTCGGAGCACATAGTTACCCACCTCCCCACAAGTGTGTGAACTAACATAATATGGGTACTGCAGAGTTAAATATTCTAAAGAAGGAAAAGTCTTTCCAAAGTGCAAGTGTTGTAAACATAATTGTCACGCCCTAGGACGTACCCTGAGATGTGGACCCACTGGACCGCAGCTATTGCAGATGCCGATACCAGGATGACAGAGAACCGGACAACTGAATACTTTTAAAGCTTTATTAAAGCCAAAGGCAAATGCAAGATGGCCCCAAGGGAAGGCCGCAAGGATACAACACAAGTACCCCTCAGTAAGGTGCCCAGGATTGGTGACCCCATAGGACAGGGATATCACCTGGACCCGCTAACCGAGGTGCCCGGTGGAGTGTTACTTGCGAATCACCGACCCTAGGGGGGGCAAGACATACAATGCAAAATCAAAGAGCACAATGAGCGGACCCAGAAGTAAGAGGAGCCGTCAGCGCCAGGACCAGCGGTTGCACTAAGAAGATCGGACCAGAAACGGCAGAGGGACCAATGCAAGGTCAGACGTGAGACAACAGAGAAGCAGCACGAGGAAGATTCAGGCGCAGCAATGGAACAGCACAACTGCAAAAGGAACAAAAGACAGGTATTAGATTAGCAAGCCAAACAACAGACTAACAGGACCAGGACTGGCAGCTTCACAAGGAATGAAGTTGCCCCAGCGAGGTCTGGCAGTGAATGCAGGGTTTATAATCCTGCAGCACAGCAATGATTGGCCAGAGGGCGGGGCAGACTGATCAGCACCCAGACTCTATGAAAGGAGCTGAGAAAGCGGCCCCGCCTCCTAGTGAGATCCCAGAGAGGAAGCAGGAAGCACATTCAGAGCTGCAGGCAGATGTCAGGGCACCCTAGAACCCCGGAGCCGCCTGCGGATGACCGGTACCCTGGAACCCCGACCCCGGGAAGGACAGGTAACAGATCAGGAAGAGGGGAAAACAGGGTGTGGAGTGGGGACCCCAGACAGCGGGGCGGCTACAGTACTCCCCCCTCCAAGCCCCCCCGGAACCAGGCCGGCATGAAACCTGCGCAGGAGGCGAGGAGCATTGATGTTCTCCTCTGGCTCCCAGGACCGTTCCTCAGGACCAAACCCCTTCCAGTCAACTAAATACCACGTAGAGCGACCCCTCTTTCTCATGTCCAGAATCGCACTGACTTCGAACACGTCAGAGGCCGAGACCGGCGGAGGCTGCGCTCCCGGATCCTGGGAGTAACGGTTGAGGACTAGCGGCTTGAGGAGAGACCGGTGGAAAGCATTATGGATCCGCAGAGTAGGTGGCAACTTCAGCTGGTAGCATACCTCGTTTATCCTCCGGATGACTTCAAAGGGACCGATGTAGCAAGAACCGAGCTTATAGGAAGGAACCTTGAGACGGACGTACTTGGAAGAAAGCCATACCTTATCACCTGGCTGGAACAGGGGGCAGTCCAGACGTCGTTTGCCGGCATGGTCTTTCATCCGCCTAGATGCCTTTTCCAGGGCAGACTGCATCTCAGTCCAGATCTTGGAGAAGTCTCGAGCCGACTGCTCAGCCGCCGGATTAGAGGTAGTGATGTCCACGGGAGTCGGTATTCTTGGATGGTGACCGTAGACTATGAAAAAAGGAGAGTTATGGGAGGACTCACCGACATGATTATTGTAGGAGAACTCTGCCCAGGGAAGCAGGGAGGACCAGTCGTCATGATGGGCATTGATGAAGTGCCGTAGATAGCCGGATAACACCTGATTCACCCGTTCCACCTGCCCGTTGGACTGCGGATGATAAGCAGACGAGAAGTCCAAGGTGACATCGAGCTTCTTGCAGAGCGACCGCCAAAACCGGGATACGAACTGTACGCCTCGGTCAGACACTATGTGAGATGGCAAACCGTGTAAGCGGAGGACATGTAGGACAAACAGCTCCGCTAATCTGGGTGCAGAGGGAAGACCGGACAGCGGGATGAAGTGGGCCATCTTGGAGAACCTGTCCACCACTACCCATACCACGGTGTTACCGGAGGAGACCGGGAGGTCGGTGATGAAGTCCATGGCGATGTGCCTCCAGGGCTCAGAGGGCACCGGCAAGGGCAGGAGAGGACCAACGGGCAACCGCTTGGGCGTCTTGTTGCGGGCACAGGAGGAACAGGCAGAGACGAAGTCGGTGACATCCCATCGCATCTGAAGCCACCAGTAGTGTCGAGCTATCAACTGAAGGGTCTTTGTTATGCCCACGTGCCCTGCAATCCTAGAGGAATGACCCCAGCTCAATACGTGTCCTCGATCAGCCTCGGCTACCAGCGTCTTACCTGGCGGGGGTAGAGACAATCGAAGAGGAGCAACCATACCGATATTGGATGGATTGATGATGGAGTGCGGCTCATCCTCCTGGTCTTCGACGAGGAAGGACCGGGACAAGGCATCCGCCTTGATGTTCTTATGTGCCGGACGGAAATGAAGACGGAAGTCAAAGCATGCAAAGAACAGCGACCAGCGCGCCTGCCGGGGGTTGAGTCTTTGGGCTGACTGCAGGTATGCCAGGTTCTTGTGGTCAGTGTAGATCACGATGGGATGTACTGCGCCTTCAAGGAGGTACCGCCATTCTTCCAGGGCCATTTTGATGGCAAGCAGCTCCCGGTCCCCAATGGAGTAATTCCGTTCACAGGCTGTGAAGGCCTTGGAGAAAAAGCCACGCGTCACCATGCGTCCTGTGGAGGTCTTCTGGGTAAGAACGGCTCCCGCTCCAGAAGAGGAGGCGTCCACCTCCATGAAAAACTGTTTGTCCACCATGGGCCTGTGGAGAGCAGGAGCAGAGGAAAAAGCATTTTTAAGCGTTAGGAAGGCAGTCTCGGCCTCAGGTGTCCAAGCCTTAGCAGGCGTCCCTTTCCGGGTTAAAGCGGTGAGCGGGTTGACTACTTCCGAAAACCGAGGGATGAACTGCCGATAGTAATTGGCGAAGCCCAGGAACCTTTGAATCGCCTTGAGTCCCACTGGTCGAGGCCACTTCTGGACGGCGGATACCTTCTCCGGATCCATCTCGAGTCCGGAATCGGAGACAATGTAGCCCAGGAAGGGTAATGAAGTCCGTTCGAACACACATTTCTCGAACTTGGCATACAGTCGGTTCTCCCGTAACCGGAGCAGGACCCGCCGGACGTCTCGCCTGTGTGTGGGAAGATCGGGAGAGAAGACCAGGATGTCGTCCAGGTAGACCACGACACATACATAGAGAAGGTCCCTGAAGACATCGTTTACAAATTCTTGAAAGACTGCGGGAGCATTACTCAAACCGAACGGCATTACCTTATACTCGTAGTGGCCATCACGAGTGTTGAAGGCTGTCTTCCATTCGTCACCTGCTCGGATCCGGACCAGGTTGTACGCACCTCGCAGGTCCAGCTTGGTGAAGACCCGGGATCCCCGCAGTCGGTCGAAGAGTTCAGGGATAAGAGGCAGCGGGTACTTGTTCTTTACCGTTATGGCATTGAGACCCCGATAATCTATGCATGGTCGGAGGGACCCGTCCTTCTTCTTTACGAAGAAGAAGCCCGCTCCTGCAGGCGAAGTGGACTTCTGAATGAACCCCCGCGCCAGGCTATCCTTTACGTATTCGGCCATGGCCTGGGTCTCGGGCGGATTCAACGGGTAGATGCGACCTCTAGGAAGTGGAGCCCCGGGTACCAGGTCGATGGGGCAGTCATATGGTCTATGTGGAGGTAATGCCTCGGCCTCCTTTTTGTCGAAGACATCGGCATAAGACCAATAGGCAGACGGCAGACCGGGCAAGGTCGCCGGCGAGGGAGGCAACCGGACGGGACGTACAGGAAGAAGACACCGACTGTGGCAAGTCGAACCCCACCATAAGACCTCACCAGTTCGCCAGTCCAGCACGGGTTCATGAATGCGAAGCCATGGCAAGCCAAGCATGAAGGGGGGAGAAAGAGACGGCAGGACATAAAAGGTGATACGCTCAGTGTGGAGAGCTCCGATCTGTATCTCCACCTCACCCGTGATGCCTGCAACTGAGTCCTGTAGAGGTCTCCCATCCACGGAGGTGATGATGCGAGGATGCTGCAGGGGATGTATGGGTATACCATAGCGCAGAGCCGTCTCCTGCTGCACGAAGTTGCCTGCAGATCCGGAATCCAGATAAGCCACCTCCGAATGGCGTTGGTCGCCGACCTTCACCTGGATGGATATAGTAAGGGGTTGAGAGGAATCGCCCTTACCTAGGTCGGCCTCTCTTACCTGGCCTAGGCGGAGGAGTTTCTCTGGCCTCCGGGGGCAGTGTTGACGGAAGTGACCTGATCCACCGCAGTAAAGGCACAGGCCCCTGGCGATCCTCTCCTCTCTCGTCTGGGCGGTCAGCCGAACACGATCCACCTCCAAGGACTCGGGACCCGACGGGAACGCTGAGGGTGCAGGAAGAAGAGGTCGCTGGAACGTGGGTGCCAGGCGGGGAGTTCTTCTCTCCTGGATCCTTTCCTGCATCCTTTCCTTGGACCGCTCCTGGAGACGTCGATCTATCCGGACTGCCATGGTGATGAGATCCTCCAGAGTGTTGGGTAAATCCCGAACCGCCAGTTCGTCTTTAATGCGACTGGAAAGCCCTCGGCGAAAGACACCCACCAGGGGCTCGTCCGTCCAGCATAGCTCGGAGGCTAAGGTACGAAACCGGATTGCGTACTGACCAACAGACAGATTACCTTGCTGTAGGTTGAAGAGGGCTTCTGTGGCGGAGGGCTTCTGTGGTCTAGGCCACCCTTCCGGGTTCATCAAAGGTCCTCCGGAACGTCTCCAGGAATGCCTGTAGGTTGGATACAATGGGATCCTCCCTCTCCAACAATGGGTTAAACCATGCCAGGGCCTCTCCTTCGAGATGTGAGGCCAGAAACACCAACTTGGCCTCATCCGTCGGGAATTGATGTTGCAATAACCGGAAGTGGAGCTGGCACTGGTTAATAAACCCCGACAAGCTTTAGGATCCCCGGAGTACCTGGTGGGCCAGCCGTGGAGAAGACACTGCTCCAGCTCCGGTGAGTGGCACCAGGACGGAGCCCGGGGTACTTGCTGCCCTTTGTAGACTGGTAAGTCGGTCATCCACGGAAGACAGGTAGGATAACATCTGGGTCTGTAGGTCTTTCTGATAGTCCAGTTCTTGGTGGAGACTCAACATCTGGGAAGAGAGAGAGGGGTCAGTGGTAGAGAGCGCCCCTAAGCGGGCCTCTAAAGACTGGATGAACGACACTACTTGGTCGTGACTCTGACGAAGTCCGGCAAGCTCCCTTTGGGCATCAAACCTGGTATCAGCGGGGTCCATGGCCGGGGCAAAATCTGTCACGCCCTAGGACGTACCCTGAGATGTGGACCCACTGGACCGCAGCTATTGCGGATGCCGATACCAGGATGACAGAGAACCGGACAACGGAATACTTTTAAAGCTTTATTAAAGCCAAAGGCAAATGCAAAGTGGCCCCAAGGGAAGGCTGCAAGGATACAACACAAGTACCCCTCAGTAAGGTGCCCAGGATAGGTGACCCCATAGGACAGGGATATCACCTGGACCCGCTAACCGAGGTGCCCGGTGGAGCGTTACTTGCGAATCACCGACCCTAGGGGGGGCAAGACATACAATGCAAAATCAAAGAGCACAATGAGCGGACCCAAAAGTAAGAGGAGCCGTCAGCGCCAGGACCAGCGGTTGCACTAAGAAGATCGGACCAGAAACGGCAGAGGGACCAATGCAAGGTCGGACGTGAGACAACAGAGAAGCAGCACGAGGAAGATTCGGGCGCAGCAATGGAACAGCACAACTGCAAAAGGAACAAAAGACAGGTATTAGATTAGCAAGCCAAACAACAGACTAACAAGACCAGGACTGGCAGCTTCACAAGGAATGAAGTTGCCCCGGCGAGGTCTGGCAGTGAATGCAGGGTTTATAATCCCGCAGCACAATAATTGTGTTACCCATTTTGTTCAGTACTGCAGGAGAGGGAGAACCGGAGCTCAGGACAAACAAGAACAAGAGACCATCGATCCTACACGTGCTTCGCTGTCACCAGTAGAATAGCTTCTTCTGCTTATATGTGATTAGATTACTTTTTTTTCAGATGGTACAGTTACAGCGATACCAGATTTATATAATTTTTTATGATTGGCTGCTATCACACACTAGGATGTACTCTCTTTTTTTCCAAAAAAAGGTTTTCATTGCAATATTTTTATAGCTATCATTTTTCTGAGTTGACATTACTGGACAAGTTGACATTATTGGTACCATGTTTGGGTACATAACATTTATTGATGACTTTCTATTCCGATCGCTAGTAGGCAGTATAGTCAAAAACTGTGTGGTAAAAGTGTTAAAACAATCAAGGTCAGATAAATGTAAACTCATTAGGAATCAGTGCTTCGAAATTTGTGCATTATCACGTGAGAAAGATTTTTTTTCCATTAATTGCAATACTGCCTTTTTGCCTCCAGGTGTCAGTGTTTATCAACAAGTAGAAAAGTCCCAATGATTTCATTCATTAACCTACATTATATATTGCCATATAAATGGGTTTTCTCATCTTATTAAATAGATCAAATTATGCTGTGCTTGTAAGAACAAGTACATAAAGTCCTCTCCGTTGTCAAGAACGGAAGGTTTTTTAATTGTTAGCTACCTACATTACTCTGCAATCTATGAGTGTTGGCCATTTCCACATGCTAGTAGGGGCACATGCAAACTTGTTGTGTTCCTTGAATTGCTCCTATAGAATGGTTTTTAACAGGGGAGAAATGCAAAGTCCTACATGTGAGCAAGAAAAATGAAGAAACATCTACAGAATGGAAGGAATAGAGCTAAGCAACAGCACGTGTGATAATGACTATTCTAATAGATCACATACTAAACAGAAGTCAACAGCGTGATGCAGCAGCAAAAAAGGCAAACACAATTCTGGGATGTATTAACAGAAACATACAGTCTAGATCACTGGAAGTCATTATTGCCCTCTACTCCTCTTTAGTCAGATCTCATCTGGATACTGTGTCCATTTCTGGGTACCACAAAAAGACATCAAGAAACTGGAGCAAGTTCAGAGAAGAGCAACCAGAGTAAAATCATAATTGTACTGTTTGTAGTTTCCATGTTATCACCATTATCAGACCATGCAGAGAGCTGCTGCATTAGTCCTGTCCCAATATAAGCAGAGATGATTAGTCCTGTGCTGTATAAACTGTCATGTAATTATGTACACCTTCTCAGCAGCTTTCTCCTCCCTCCTCCCTCTCAGCAGCTCTCTCCTACCTTTGCTAACAGTGCAGTGTCAGGTTTCACTTACAGGTCTGTTCAGTTGATATCACCATGGAGGGAGAGAGCTATTACAGGTTTGCCTTATCTAGACTCCATATGTTTCTGTGAGCAGATATCCTGCTGTGCTATGACAGTTTCTGTGTTGTATTTAACCTCTTGTAATG
>JARQOC010000006.1:418729456-418793234 GCA_033576535.1 Allobates femoralis | reverse complement strand
TTCAACAATTTTGGTTGTCAAATCCTCAGACAGTTCTCTTCTCCTCTTTCTGCTCTCCATTTTTAGTGTGGCACACACAGGCACACAATGCAAAGATGGAATCAACTTCTCCCCTTTTTATCTGGTTTCAGGTGTGATGAGATGGTGTAAATTAGCCTATCAAGTGTCATACTGTCTGCTGAGATGATGGATCTTAGCATATCAGGTGTGATACTGTCTGCTGAGATTGTGTATCTGCTGCAGTCGCATAGGCCAGGGTACTTTGTAGCCAGGAAGGCAGTCAGTCCATATATCACAGTAGCGATTGCCCAGCCCCATGGCCCTGACTAGACAAGTAAAAGGGGTATATTTACACGGGGATTGGAGTATATGGATGATCCATGACGCCAGCTGAGGTATCTGGTCAGGGATGACTAGCACTGCTTATGGGGTCCCCAGGAAATAGATAGAGGAGCAGCTGGATGGAACACTCCCCTGAGCAGGAGCGAGCCCCTGGGATAGTAAGGGTGTAGAGGTGATGATGGGATTTGTAGTGAGAGGCATAGCAAACAGAGACAAGGAGGAAGATGAATGCAGTCTTTAATTTTACTGATGGATAGTAGCATGTTGATTCCAAGGTACTGACACCAGGTCCAGGGTCCAGTCTGTCCAGAAGTAACTCGAGTCCACTCCACTAAGTGGTGAGAATAAGCCTTCTTTGTATGCTCGCCTGTTTGGGGATTCAGAAGCTTGAGAACTGATCTGTCCCTGCTGCTTCTCTTCTCTGTTCTCCTTCCTGCAGGCATTGTGAGCCCTTTTCAAGCTGCTCTGGTAGTCACAGCTCTGAGCTCTCTGTAATGCTGTGCTGCTGGGCCTATGTGGGTGACTAGCATACCTGCAGTCTCTTGGTCTCCAGATTCTGCTTCCAGGGTTTGTAATCCCTAGATGACCTAGGACTTTGGTGTCCTGCTCTCAGCATTACCCTGGGGTGAGCTCTCAGCAGCTCAAACCTCAGGAGCTCTTGTCTCCTTCTTGCTTCTTCTTCCCTTCCCTTCCCGTCCTCACACTCACTACTCTAACTATCCCAGCCAGAAGAGGAAATCAACATAAAAACTAGGTATTCATGCCCTCTCCTTCTCTTCCTCACACTCACTACTCTAAATCCTCCCTCAGCCAGAAGAGTGGGTCATCCAAAAAACTAGGTATTCGTGCTTCCCCTTCTGGCTGGGAATCAGGTTGTGTGTGCATGCCTGGGTTTACTTAAACTGAACCTGTAACCCCCGAAAAGCCACCTAATCAATACATGTCCCTGCACCTTCCTATTACCATTATAACTATTCCTCTCTCTGCTAAATGCTTGCTTTCAATCTGCTAAAAAACGTTTTTATACTTACTAATTAGGATGATAATGAAGCGGGGCTATATGAAATAGTCCCCCTGGGCGTGTTGGTTTGCATCCTGAATGCTCCTTTATCACGCCCCCGTAAATTTCGCGCCCCCGGCCTGGCTCACTTCACTCTGCTATGCAGCCTTCCTGTAGTAATGACACTGACGCGCCATTTCCAGAACCGCGGGCCCCTTAGCAACATGATGTTTACCATGCGCTGCTATGCGGGGTTCAACGGATAAATAAATATTATAAATATTGGGTTGCTAAGAGGCCCGCGGTTCCAGAAATGACGAGTTCAGCATCATTACCACAGGAAGTCTGCATAGCAGAGTGAAGTGAGCCAGGCCGGGGGCGTGAAATTTAATGTCAATATCACGCCCATGGGGGTGTGATAAAGGATCATTCAGGTTGGAAACCAACACCGCCAGGTGGACTATTGCATATAGCCCCCGCTTCATTATTATCCTAATTAGTAGTATAAAAATGTTTTTAGCAGATTCAAAAGCAAGCATTTAGCAGAGAGAGGGATAGTTATAATGGTAATAGGAAGGTGCAGGGACATGTATTGATAGGTTAGGTGGCTTTTCGGAAGTGACAGGTTTCCTTTAATGTAGGGTGCTCCAGTTACCTCCAGACATGATACCACCACCTGTTACAGAGGCGATACCACTGTGGCGACCGGCATCCAGAGGCGCCACATATTAGCCTATAGGAATGATACTGTCTGCTGAGATGGTGCATCTTAGCCTATCTTAACCTATCAGATGAGTTACTGTCTGCTGAGATGGTGTATTTTAGTATATCAGGTGATACAGTCTGCTGAGATGGTGTATCTTAGCCTATCAGTTGTGATACCGTCTGCTGAGATGGTGTATCTTATCCTATCAGGCATAATACTGTCTGCTGTGATGGTGTATCTTAGCCTATCAGGTGTGATATTTGTGACAAAATGGACCCCTTTAATATATAATGTAGGAGGATTTCTTGATTATCCAGACAATATTGTATTTTGGTTTGCAAACTTGTAACATGCCACTCATGGCTTACACAAGATTTCTAGGAGCCTGCTAGTATTTAAAGTGGGAAATGTAATTATCTACCTTGTGATAAACATCTAATTGTAAATACAGTAAATATAAGTCTTGTAGATGACTGGCAGTGTTTAACGTGTGTAATGTAATTATCTATCTTGAGTCTTGTAGTCATTGTTCCTAGAGTCTTGTAGATGACTGGTGATGTTGACCATGTGTAATGTAATAATCTCAACTGTATGTTTTAGGAAGGTCAGAAGAACTTAATTCTGTTAGAATGCCATTTAATTACTGTACTGTGTGGATTGTTGACTCTATGTAAATGGCCTCAGCCACCATTGTTTAATGTCATGGATTGCAGACTAAATGTATCCTGCTAGGTGCTTTGTCAATAAGTATGCAATACTACTAGAAATGTTTTATGCTTGAGATCCAGCCAATGAGAAGACAGTTTTATTCCCCCAATCGTGAAGTCCCCAGTATCCTGCAATGAGGGCTGAGGGTATATAAGGAGACCTGTTCTTTAACCAGTGTTGGAGATTATGCCTAGTGACCTCAGTCTAGGGATTTCGGTCCTAGCTAGAGGTGCACTGGACTTGATACAGGCAGCTAATCTAGGATCTATGGACCCGATTAGCAGGCCATAATCCCAGGCCTAGGCATTTTGTTGTCCAACCAAGGGGATCAGAACCTGGATTATAAAATCACAAGGACTTTAGCATCGAATGATTGGATTTGGCTGGGATAACAAAGGCTGCATAAGGATGCAACCCAGGTTGGGATAATCCAGTCACTTGGCTACAGACTTTGCTGTGCTATATTCTAATCCCTCGTGAGCCAGCGGAAGGGTGAGACTCTGTTGCCTGTTACATTGTTGTGTTTTGCTGGTTATGTGTTATATGCTGTTAACTGTTTGGGGAACCAATAAAGCCTTATTATTGTGGGTCCCTCACCCTCTGTTGTCTGAGTAGTGTTCCGTCCACGGTTAAGGAACTCGGGCGTTCAGTTTGGGGATGAGCCCTGGTCCAGGCTGTCTTGCTAAAGGCGAATGGGCCAGTGGACGGGAGCACCCACTGTCCCCCGTGTCTCCACAATACTGTCTGCTGAGATGGTGTATTTTAGCCTATCAGGTGTGATACCGTCTGCTGAGATGGTGTACCTTATCCTATCAGGTGGATTATAGTATGCTGAGATGGTGTATTATAGCCTATCAGGTGTGATACTGTCTGCTGTTATGCTGTACCTTATCCTATCAGGTGGATTATAGTATGCTGAGATGGTGTATTTTAGCCTATCAGGTTTGATACTGTCTGCTGAAATAGTGTACCTTATCCTATCAAGTGTGATACAGTCTGCTGAGATGGTGCATCCTAGCCTATTAAGTGTGATACTGTCTGCTGAGATTGTGTATCTTAGCCTATCAGGTGTGATATTGTCTGCTAAGATTGTGTATTTTAGCCTATCAGGTGTTATACTGCGGCAAACTTCATAGATTACTTATTACCAATATTAGACCAATGATACTGATACGAAATAAACTCATCCTCATGTATCCTAGCTTCACAATATGAAGACAGCCTACGACACCGAAAGTGCTGTGAACTACAGCAACCCTGCTGCAACGTAACCACCACGTTACAACATTGTGGCTCGCACATGTCTACCATTTCTTTGGACCCAGTCATTGTTCGTAGACTGCAGGCACCATTTCTCCCCTGTCTGACATTGGTAGAGAATCAGAGAGAAGACGTTCCATAGTAGAAAGTCTCCTGATGTTCATTGTGGATAGAGCCGGAGACACGTCAGGCTGAAGGCAGCTGTACATGGGGCAGTGCTCAGTGTTCGCCTCTACATCTGCAGCAGGTGGGAGGAGAACATCAGAATTCAGTTTTTTCTTGGTGCTGCAGTCAGAATGTGAATATAATACTTTGCTTTGAAGTTGTGGAGTGGAATTATGTCAGCCTACGAAATGTTTAGCTCATCTGACATGACATCAGAATCTGTGCCGCCGAGAGATGGATTCCAGAGCGATAGACACATAACAACTCGCCCTGAACTGCCTGAAAATGGCCTCAAAATATTTGCAATGGACACTTCCAGCTCTTGCTTCAAATGTCTACCCTGGGCCATGCTGATCACACTGCAATTGGATCCTGACCCTCAGGGATAAGAGAATTTAGCTTCCTTTGCTACTGATCTCAATGTAGAGGGTCCATAGTGAGAAATAATACCATAGATAACTACTAGGCTATGGCTTCCTATAGAGGTCAATGACCCATGGTGTTACGTGATGAAGAACAGAGAATATTTCTCACAGCTGAGAGTTTTTTTAATTGTATGTAGTCCTTTGTCACTCAACAACCTGAATTCCAGACTGCACTGATACATTGCAACAAATTGTTCTTAATGGCTTTATAGTAACAGGCAAGGAGATGCATTGCTAAGGAAGACCCTGTGTTTCAACAAAGGGGAATAATACCTGAGCATGATGTGTCTTGATTGACTGTTCAATCGCAACTGCACAGTTCTCTGCAACCCTAGACAACCAGGGAAGAAGCCATTCTCTACTGCTCTAGACCACCAAGGAAGAGACCAATAATTTCCCAACTGCCCCAGTCCACAAGGGAAGGAGCCATTCACATCTCTACTGCTGTAGACCACCAAGGAAGAGACCAATAACCTCCTTCTGCTCCAAATCACCAGGGAAGAAGTCATTCACATCTCTACTGCTGTAGACCACCAAGGGAGAGACCAATAACTTCTCTTCTGCGCCAAATCACCAGGGAAGAAGCCATTCACATCTCTACTGACCTAGATCACCAAGGAAGAGACCAATAACTTCCTTTCTGGCCTAGATCACCAGGGAAGAAGCCATTCACATCTCTACTGCCCAAGATCACCAAGGAAGAGACCAATAACTTCCCTTGTGACCTATATCACCAGGGAAGAAGCCATTCACATCTCTACTGCCCTACACCACAAAGGAAGAGACCAATACCTTCCCTTCTGCCCTAGATCACTAGGGAAGAAGCCATTCATATCTCTACTGCCCAAGATCACCAGGAAAGAGGCTATTAATCTATCCAGTGTCCTAGACCTTTAGTGAAGAAGCCATTAACATCTGTACAGCCATAGATCACTATCGAAGAAGTCACTAACACCTTTACTTCGAAAACCACCAAGAAGAATCCATTAAAGTGTACAGACCTAGACCACCTGTTAAGAAGTCTTTAACCTTAATACTGTTCTACACCACCATGGAAGAGGTCATTAGCCATTCTACTCCATTAGACTACTAGAATAAAGGGAGTAATCTCCATACTTCTCAATGCTAGAAGGAAAGAAGCCTTTAACATCCATAGGGACTTAGGCCAACAGGGAAGAAGTCATTAACATCTACTGCTCTAGACCACCAAGGAAAACATCATTAATCTCTCTCTCTCTCTCTCTTTCTTTCTTTCTCTCTTGCTCTATAGACCACCATGGAAGACACTATCAACCTCACTAATACCCTAGACGACCACAGAGGAGGACATTAATCTCTTTACTGCCCTACCCTACAATGAGAGAAGTCATTATCCTTTATACTGCCCCAAGCCACCAAGGAAGAAACCATTTTGTTTTAATTCAAAAATATAACTTTCATTGCGGAATTGAAAGTTTCCCATATGAGATGCGGGGATACTCACCACTATATTAACTGTGATGAACTGCATCTGGTAGCCCTGCCCTGGCCTCTCTAATATATCGGGGTCACGTGATACGGCACCGACCCTTATATCAAAACATTCCTCACCCCCTGGGGTTATATAAGGTCAGCTTATGAAATCTCAGCTTTCTGCATATCTGCTCCTCCTGGATGGCCCAGGGAAGAGATATTGACTTCATGTTTCCTATTATCAATTTACCTGTTCATAGATAGAAAATACGATGTGTGTACTGTCTTCCATTGTCCAGTTATTAATTTAAGGCTGATAGGCACAGTTTTAGGGAAAATATTAATACATTCCTTTAGATATACTGAGGTTACAAATATGCCTGACATATTTGTGGGAGCTACGCACACCCCAATATGTATACTTTTTCCCTGGAATCTACATGTCTGATGATTTTCTTTGAGGCTCCCTCAGCAGGGGTTCAGTCCTGTCAGAAACAAATTGTCCCAGGTACTTAATTAACTTTGTCACTTCACTATTTGTTCCCAGATGGAACATCATGTCTCATTCTGTTACTCTGGGAAAGAGGAAGCATAAGCTCATGTAGCTGCCTTCCATATTCTAGAAAAATATATTGCAATCTGAGAGTCCTCAGTGGTTGATATCTTTTAATGGCTAACTGAAAAGATGCTAAGCAAAGCAAGCTTTCGGGACACTATGGCCCCTTCGTCAGGCTGATAATGACACAGATTCTGAAAACCCATACATATATACCATACTTAAACAGGATAAGATGGTGCAGTAAATACAACAGGTGATGTAAAGCAGAGTCAGGCTGGGGGGGATAGAGGAGCTGGAAAAGTGAAACCAAAATTCTAAGGTAAGAGGAAGAAGTGTCAAAAGTTCATTGTCCTCTAACTTGAGTCTGTGCAAAAGATGTGATATCCCCAAATGCCTTTAATTTGATATAAAAACGCATGAGTCTGATATCCCTAAATGCCCTTTCATTTTACATAAAAACCCATTCATCCATGTAAAACATTTAATCCTGTTTTGAATGTGTCAAAGGTCATTATCCATTTGTATTCTCAAATTCTTCTCTCTCTCTGAGGTTTGAAGTTGCTTTTTAAAATGAGCAGATTCATATCGGTTTCACTGTTGTGGTCAGGGCTGCAAACATGCTTTGCTACAGGTAGATCCATATGCTTTTCTTTTACTGAGTGACGATGAGAATTCATTATTGTTCAGAATTTTTGCCCAGTCTCCCCTACGTACATGCCACCTGTTGGACATTTGGTACATATAATTAAATAGAACACATTGCTTGTGGTGCAGCTGAAGTTACCTGGGATCTTGTAGTCCTGATCTGTCCCAGGAATCCTTATCTTGTCGGTTGTCATTATAGATGGACAGGGTTTGCACCTGTTCTGGTTGCAGAGAAAGGTTCCTTTTGCTGCTGGACAGGACAGGGCACTTCTGACAATGATGTTTTTTTGATTCGCAGGTTGTCTAAAACACAAGGGTGGGGGATCCGGAAATATTGATTTTAGTCGGGCATCTTTTTGTAGTAGTGGTTACAGTTTCTGCGCAGCTCGTCTTAGCACTTCCAGGCTTGGAATGTAGGTAACTACAAGAGGAACTCTGTTGTTTTCTTCTCTAGTTTTGAAATATAGGAGATGATTCCTTGATCTTCTGGTGGCTCTTGTAATCTGGTTCTCCATTGCTCTTGGATGGTAGCCCTGGTTCAAAAAGGTCTTTCTGAGGTCCTCAAGGTGATTGTCTCTGTCTGTAGGGTTGGAACATATCCGATTGTATCTCATGGCCTGGCTGTACACAATAGAGTTTTTTATGTGCTTTGGATGAAAACTGTCCCATCGGAGATATGTTGGGCGGTCAATTGGCTTCCGGTACAGGGATGTCTCTGTTTCACTGTTCTGTAGCTTAATGATGGTGTCCAAAAAGAGTGTTAAGTTGATGGTTGGATGAAACTCATTAAAGAGTTCATGGAACGTCTTCAGCTGTTGCTCAGACTCCGTCCAGATGATCAAGATGTCATCAATATAACGGTAGTAGGCCAGAGGCCTGATAGGACAAGAGGATAAAAAGTCACTTTCAAGCTTGGCCATGAAAAGATTTGCATATTGTGGTGCCATATTGCTTTCCATTGCTGTGCCAGCCTCCTGTAAATATATGTTGTTGTCAAAGATAAAGTAGTTGTGTGTGAGGATGAATTTTGTGAGTTCCACCACAGAGTCAGCATCAATTCCTGTGTTTTCCAGGAAGGTTTTGCAGACATTTAATCCATCCTGATGTGGGATGTTACTGTACAGAGATTCCACATCCATGGTGGCGAGGATGGTTCCTTCTGGTAGAGGACCTATTGCTGACAGTTTATTCAATAGGTTGGTTGTGTCCTAAGTATAATATATATGTATGTGTCTTCAGAATCTGTGTCGTTATCAGTCTGACAAAGAGGCCATAGCGTCCCGAAAGTTTGCTATGCTTACCATCTTTTCAGTTAGCCATTAAAAGGTATCAACCACTGAGGACTCTCAGATTGCAATATATTTTTCTATCTACTGGCTAATACGGTATAAATATTCCTTTCCATATTCTACACACCTCACCCCTTTAGAGACATATCTAGGTATTTATGAGTTTTCATGACAGTTTTTCATGACACTAACAATAATACTATTAACATATTACAGCCTTAGTCCAAAAGGGAAGAAGTTGCTATTCAAGGAAGTCATTAACACCACCACTATTGGAGATGACCAGGGAAAGTCAGATTAGCCTAGACCACCTGGAACACAACCATTACCCCTTCCACTAGTGCAGACAACCAGGAAAGCAGAAATTGCTATCTCCACTATCCTAGACTACAAGTTCCCCTGGAAATTCCACTCTGGCTTTTCCTATGGCTGCAGTCTTCCAATTCCAGACCTGGTCAGTGCTTGTCCTGCAAACCTTCTTCTGTACCATGTGCTTCAGATTCTGCTTCAGCCTGCCTGCCCTGTGATATGTAAGCATGTGTGTCTGTAAGCTTTGCAGCTTGCTTGTTAGTTTTGTGCAGTTTTTGTTTCTCTGGACTTTGCAGAACTTTTCTTAAACTACACTGCACAGATTCAAGTGTAGGACTTGTTCTTGTGACTACCTTTTCCAGACCTTCCTGGGAGTTACTAAACTCATAGACTGTTTGTGACGTGAATTGCTTCTAAAGAGACTATCCTGTTTGTTGCCTTTTTGATGAACTTGCTCACTTACTGCATCTCATGTTTATTAACTGCCACGTGTGTTTAATACAGTCTTGTTCACCTTTAAACTTGGTCTCAGAATGTCTGTGATTCCTGAGTAAATCCTTACAATACATTACAGGGGTGGTTCAAAGGCTGAAGAAATTTCAATCTAAATCCCTATCTTTTAATTGCACCACTCTAAACTAATTTCCAATATGGCTGTATGAAAAATTTCCTACCCTTCCCTAACCACACTATTTTAGGGTTTCCCCACATGCTGCATTGGTCTCTGAAAGCCGCCAGGTACTTTGAGGGCACCGATAGTGCACACTGCTCAGTGTTGCCAGCTCTACTGATCTGAGCCAGCAACAGAGCAGATGCTGTCACTGTGCTGTTTGCACGGGGTAAAATCAGCAGGAAGAGACAGAGTAGTCCTGAAACGAGCATCACTGATGACACTATGTTTCAGGGAGGAGGCAGAGGCTGTGCCAGTGACTACAGCCTCTTCCCCTTGCTCTAATCACGCTAATGCATGCTGGGATACTCAAGCAAAATGTCATCAGTAATGGTACCTTTACACGCCGCTACAGAAGGTTGGAAACAACCGGGTGTCTCACGTGCAGGAGCACGTACCAACGGTTGCAAACGGTACCCGATACCGCCTTTACACGCCGCTACAAGGTGCTCTACAGAAGGTTTAATCTATCTCTGGAGGCACCGCCGGGTGCCACAAGTTACCTTCTGTAGAGCACCGTCCCTCATTTACATGCCGCTACAGAAGGTAATATGGGAGGACCTGCTGCAGCAGGGACAACACATAGGTGTGCCAGAGTTGTGGATTACGAGACGCTCGTACGATGATTGGACAATGGAATAGCATCATGATTGGCCAGCCAGCGCAGGAAGGCTGGCTAATACATGATGCTATTGCAATTGTGTAGTGTGACTGGTCAGCTCCTTAATGCAGGGACAACCAATCGTAACACAGGAGCTTCCACCAATGATCGCTGAAGGGGGCGCGGTTTCCCGGCGGCTGTGTCACGCCCCAGGGAGTTAACTAGGTGGCGAAAAAACCTTACCGTACCTCATTTAGACGCCGCTACCATCGGGTTGAAACCAACCTGTTTTAGAGCACTGGTCTGAAACAGGTGCCGCAAGTGACGGGTGGCAACAAGCTAGTTTACACGCCGCTACCTCGGGTTGATTTGACGGTGCAAGATACATTTGTTTCCGACACCCGGTTGTTTCCAACCTTCTGTAGCGGCGTGTAAAGGTACCATTAGGAATTAGAGAAAAAAAATCATTAACTTTAGTGTAGGTTCCCAATAAAGAGATACTTAAAGTGCCATTTTTATATGCTAAGTGTCTCATTTTTTCATACTTCCTTAGCTATAATGTTTTTCAATGTTCTATATTAATGTTTCCATGGCTTAGCATTGCAGAGTGCAAGTGTTTTTATTTGCTAAATTATATTATTGCTCAGTTATTTACATGTTCACATTGCAAGTTAGATAGTGTAGTCAGTGAAGTGGACATCCCAATATAAATGTAATGTCTGCCCTGTTAGCTATATTTTCTGATCTCTCACACTGATACTTCCCCTAGTCTCATATGGCTGCATATGTGGACATAAATGGCATTCACCTGTACAGGAAAAATGTGATTTTTTTTCACGCCTGCATCCTACAGAGATGATGAAGAATCAGAAACATGATCCACACAGCAACAATAACAGTTATATAGGAGTCCTGCCTGCCATTGTGCCTATCACCGATTCCTGGAAATGTCACATCTTCTCGTGATTTCAGTCGATGAACAATTGTGCTTTGGTCTTTACTGCACCTTAAATCAAGTTCAGTAACATATTAAAAGTTTGTCAGCCTAGTTCCTGTGTTACAATTATAACACAAGTGTCCCCGACACAAAAACAAAAGATTCTTGTAGTGAGCAGTATTATAGTAGTTATATTCTTGTATATACTGAGCAATATTATAGTAGTTATATTCTTTTACATAGGGGGCAGTATTATAGTAGTTATATTCTTGTACATAGGGGGCAGTATTATAGTAGTTATATTCTTGTACATAGGAGCAGTATTATAGTAGTTAAATTCCTGTACATAGGGGAAGTATTATAGTAGTTATATTCTTGCACATAGGGAACAGTATTATAGTAGCTATATTCTTGTACATAGGGGGCAGTATTATAGTAGTTATATTCTTGTACAAAGGGGCAGTATTATAGTAGTTACATTCTTGTACATAGGGGGCAGTATTATAGTAGTTATATTCTTGTACATAGGAGCAGTATTATAGTAGATATATTCTTGTATATATGAGGCAGTATTATAGTAGTTATATTCTTGTACATAGGGGGCAGTATTATAGTAGTTATATTCTTGTACATAGAGGGCAGTATTATAGTAGTTATATTCTTGTACATAGGGGCAGTATTATAGTAGTTATATTCTTGTACATAGGGGGCAGTATTATAGTAGTTATATTCTTGTACATTGGGCAGTATTATATTAGTTATATTCTTGTACATAGGGGCAGTATTATAGTAGTTTATATTCTTGTACATAGGAGCAGTATTATAGTAGTTATATTCTTGTACATAGGGGCACTATTATTGTAGTTATATTCTTGTACATAGGGGCAGTATTATAGTAGTTATATTCTTGTACATAGGGGGCAGTATTATAATAGTTATATGCTTGTACATAGGGACAGTATTATAGCAGTTATATTCTTGTACATAGGTGCAGTATTGTAGTAGTTATAATCGTGTACATAGGGGCAGTATTATATTAGTTATATTCTTGTACATAGGGGGCAGTGTTTTAGAAGTTATATTCTTGTACATAGGGGGCAGTATTATAGTAGTTATATTCTTGTATATAGGGGGCAGTATTATAGTAGTTATATTTTTGTACATAGGTACATAGGGACAGAATAATAGCAATTGTATTCTTGTACATAGGGGCAGTATTATAGTAGTTATATTATTGTACACAAGATCAGTATTATAGTAGTTATATTCCTGTCCATAGGGGAAGTATTGTAGTAGTTATTTACTTGTACATAGGGGCAGTATTATAGTAGTTATATACTTGTCCATAGGCACACCATTATAGTAGTTATATTTTTATGCATAGCAGCAGTTCTAGTTATATTCTAATACATACAGGGCAGTTTTAAAGTATAGTCTTGTGTCACGCCCAGGGCCAGGTAGTCGGGTTTCAGGCGCGATGCCTGTGCCCGTGACCCTGGGGGGACAACTAATGGGGGGGGGTAAATTGAAGGTGATGAGGTAAAAGTTATTTCGAGACGCCACCTGTAGTACCTGGTGAGGGGTCACCAGTGCCACCACAGTCCTCCGGAGGGCGTTGGTATGGCAGCTAGGCGGTATAGTAGAGAGATTCAATGTCGGTAGCAAGGAGACACAGACACAAGTTCACTCTCTCCCGGGTACTTTACTGGAAACAAGCATCTACTGATACAGCGTTCACAGTTCGGGACAGATGTATAACAGGTAACCTTCCGGGTGGCTGTAAGTGGATGCAAAGCGTTATGGAGGTACCCGTGGTATACCTTAGTTGACGAACCTGTGTCCTGTGTTCCCTGCCTGGGATAAGTCCTTTTCCTGTTCCCTCGAGGTAATCCTGGGGCTCCTCTCCTTCCCTTCTGCCTCTCCAACTTCAACCCCGACCTCTATGGAATCACGGGTGGACAGCTCCGTAACAGCAGGGTGCTGTGGCCGGTAAACAAACCGCAGCAGCTGGTTGACGACTTCAGAGCTGGACTATAGCCGTTTCCTCGGATCCGGCTTTCCGTGATGGACTGGGGAAGCTCCCCGGAGTATGGTCGCTCCACACTGGGGTTACCCCTTTCTCTCTCGGGCCAAGACTCCTACAGTTGGGGAAAATTACACCGCTTTTATGGGTGTAATACCCCGGTGTGACGCCTGACCATCTGGGGCGCCACATACGCCCCTGATGAAACATACTTGTCCATGAGTATAGGCACCTAAAAACTGGGGAGAGAAAAGTTTATTTTTCTTTCATCATCAACAACAACGGGTAAACTATATACAATCAAGCATATTTAGTTTTTCGTCCTGTTACCAGGAGGCACATTATCTTTAAAGGTTACTAACACACAGCAGTTATTATGTTAGACCCCACGTCCCTCGGGTCACCCATTGGTCAAGATCTTACACTCCATTTAACGTTCTGCTAATATTCAACTTTAGAGTCCGCATCGTCCCAACGGGGTCCGGTACCAACTGTGAGAGTCCGGCGGTAACATTGTCCAGCACAGTCCAGCGTGAGTTATCATCGTCGGACCGCTATGCATTATTATAATGACACAAAAGAGTCTATGGTTACTCGTTGTTCAAAACAAAAAGTGGAAATGTTCATCTTGCAGCAATAAAAGGGGCCATGTACATATTGAGTCTTTATACGAAAGTCTAGTCAAAACGGGACACACAAATGGCAAACCCGCCCATTGGTCCTGCATGCCTTTCAAATGTCACTTGCTCACCTTGGTAGAGATCACGGTCCGGGTGACCGCGTCGCAAATAGGACTCTACATCTCTCCTGGCGAAAAAGACATCTTCTTTTGATCCGGGCTTTTGGATAAATCCCCATCCTTCGTCCTGTTACGAGGTTACAACTGTTCCTTGTCTGCGTAACTCCAAAGGAAACAGGGGCTGGGCGCGTGCTTCATCGCGGAGCTGCCGGGTAGCTTGTCCTCTTTGCCACCATTCTTCGCTTCGTCGTTACCGTGCCTGTTGGTCACGCCGGTTAAGGGGGGACTGGTACTCAGGTGGGGGCGAGTTGCCGGTTGGGACTTGTGTTGTTGCTTTGGTTTCTGCCGCGCCCATGGAGATGGAGACACCTCACCGGTGTTGCTGCCACACAGTCCACCATGCGGCCTCCGATGTGCTCCCTCCTGAGGCTCTCTCGCTGTCTTCTGGGTCCTCAAAGTCAGTCTCGTCTTCCTCTTCCTCAGCTTCTACCACAACATCAGACTCTGCTGGGGACTGCTGAGCTGGCTCTATCTGGGAACAGTTGCAGGATTGAGACGGTGATTCAGCAGGAGCTTCAGTTTGGGTCCCTGCGTTCCGGGTTTAGACGGGTGGCGGTACAGGTGGTAAGGAGGTACGGTATTCCACAATCGCTTGCGCTGCGACAGCTGCCTCTTTTGCTTCTCGGTTTTCCCGCATGCTCATCAGCTCGCAGGCCCGTTCGGCGCTCCACCGTTGGCACACCCACTCCAAAGCTTCCTCCATGTCTTGGCAGAGCCGACCAAAATTGACTCTCTAAAAGTCGGCATCTCCCTCCAGTGTCAAGAGGGAGGCCACTGCCGGGTCCCCACGTGCGATTCTGGTCTGCTCCTCGACCTCGCGCACTATGTCACGCCAACGGGGTGTCGCCATGCTGCTGGGTATAAAGGCTCCTTCTCCACTCTGTCCTTCTCTTCCGGTTTGTCTTCTTATCGGCGGCGACCCCGAGACTACTTCTGTTGATTTATTGATGGCAATCGGGGCGGCCCAACATTTTCGTGCCTCTATCCTGGCCCTCTTTCTTCTAGGAGCTGGGGCACACCTCCAGGCCTGCACATGGTCAGCCTCACATAGCTACGGCACCATCTTTGGTCTCCTGGCTGGAATGGTGGGAACCCATTTTTGGCGGGAAAAATTCTTTTACACACAGTTCAAAGTTCCAAGGCACACAGTACTCGGTAATACCGGGCACGGGATCCTGTTCACAGCGCCAGAAGGGAGACGTCGCGCCCAGGGCCGGGTATTCGAGTTTCAGGTGCGAGGTCTGGGGGATCACTGGTGGCGATGCCTGAGCCCGTGACCCTGGGGGAAAAAGTAATGGGGGGGTAAATTGAAGGTGATGAGGTAAAAGTTATTTCGTGACGCCACCTGTAGTACCTGGTAAGGGATCACCAGTGCCACCACAGTCTTCCAGAGGGCGTTGATATTGCGGCTAGGTGGTATAGCTTTCTACAGGTAAAGCTGGACCTCCTGGGCAGCGTTGAGTAGAAGTAGAGAGATTCAATGTCGGTAGCACACAGACACAGAGACAAGTTAACTCTCTCCCTGGTACTTTACTGGACACAAGCATCTACTGATCCAGCTTTCACAGTTCGGTACAGATGTATAACAGGTAACCTTCCGGGTGGCTGTAAGTGGATGCAAAGCGTTATGGAGGTACCCGTGGTATACCTTAGTTGACGAGCCTGTGTCCTGTGTTCCCTGCCTGGGATAAGTCCTTTCCCTGTTCCCTCAAGGTAATCCTGGTGCTCCTCTCTTTCCCTTCTGCCTCTCCAACTTCAACCCCGACCTCTATGGAATCACGGGTGGATCGCTCCGTAATGGCAGGGTGCTGTGACCGGTAAACAAACCGCAGTGGTTGACGACTTCAGACCTGGACTCTGACCATTTCCTCGGATCCAGCTTTCCGTGGTGGACTGGGGAAGCTCCCCGGAGTATGGTCGCTCTGCACTGGGGTTCTCCCTTTCTCTCTCGGGCCAAGACTCACGCGTCAGGCACCCTCTCTCAAGGTCCTCTCTGGACCCCCTTTCATCTTCCCTCAGGTGCAGTCTGCAACTTTCCTGTTCTGTCCTCCTGATTCTCCTCCCTCCTAGGGTATGTGCTCCTTCCATCCCCTAAGTCGTGTGTGGGAGTGCTGGGATTGGGTCCTTCCCACCTTCCTCTACATCCACCTACAGTTGGGGAAAATTACACCGCTTTTATGGGTGTAATGCCCCGGTGGGGCGCCACACTTGCACATAAGGTCAGTTTTACAGTAGTTATTTATTTGTACATAGTAGCAGATCTATAGTATTTATATTCCTGTTGTGGTATTTTATACACAGTTATAGGGGTTACTCACTGGCTCTCTGGTCCTCAAGACAACAAAGGAAATGATTCTCCATTTAAAGTTCACAACATTTATTCACAACTACATAAAGCACACTGCATGGCATAAACACAAGGCTTCCTTCAGCTTTAAGCAACATAAATGTACATTTAATTCACACATGGGTCCTCTCAAATAAATTCAGATACAACACGGATATACAGTAGTTCCTATTCCATGTCACAGTATAGTCCATTTAAAGGGACACTGTCAGGTCATTTTTCAGTATGATACTAATATTACCCTTAAATAGTGCCTGGGCAGACTTTTTAAAAACAAGTAAAATCATTATTGTAGCGTTTGGAGTTCTCTTCCTTTAAGCATTTTCAGACCCTGAAGGGAGCTGCTGCATTATTCCTGTCCATTATATTCACAAACAATTAGTCCTGCTGTGTTAGAGTTGGAGTCGGAGGGAGGGATTGCAGGCACACATCTTACCTGATCTAGATAAGATATCTACTCCATTTGTTTCTCTAAGCAGGAATCTATACTGTCCTGTGAGAGATTCTGTGTCTTTTTTTACCTTTTATTTTGCTGTAAAGAGAGCAGAGAGAAGGATACAGCCCCCCGTCCTTCCACTGATCCCCTGTGCAGCAATGTGGTGTGAATTTGTGACATGAATTTATATTTATAGTTGACAGCAGAGAACTAAGTGGATCATTCAATATGATTGACAGATGAAATGAATCTCTTTATTTGAAGTCTACACTGGATAGGAGGGAACAGCTCACCGGGCACCGGAACCGCACCTGTGGCATCCTCCAAGGAGCACAGAAGATCCGAAGATCTGAGGAGTATATAGGTATACTGCCCAGCCTCTTAAGCGACCAAAAGAGGGTACCAGGCACCGCTTGATGGTTCGGCGGCCAGCAGAAGGTAACCCGACGGGAGCGAGAAGAGAGAGACAGCAGGAGGTCAGGTTCGCTTTATGGGATCAGACTTCATACAAATTACTGGGAAGCAGGAAGGAAAAGACGTGAGAGAAAGGCACACACCGAGGGTTCCATGCTACCACCTGCGATCCGCTTGCAGCCACCCGTTAGCTACTTGTCATTATAACATCTTGCTGAACTGAGAACTGTAATCAATGCTGCTAATGTTTCCTGTAAAGTACCCGGAGGGAAGTGAACTCGACTCTACTGCATCTTCCTTTGCATGAACTTATTCTTTCACAGGAATTGCTGCCCCGGAGGTCCCAGTCCTGCCTGCGGAGGACTACACCATCTCAGCCGCAATACCACCGACCTCCGGCGGACTGTGGCGGCGCTGGTGCTACTTCACCAGACACTGCAGGTGGCGTCACGACAACAAACTGTAAATAGTCCCCTGTATATAAAATCCCGTTTCAAAGATATCCCAGGACACGGAGTCAGGTGCGGCCGCCATCCCCCCGTGACAACCGGAGAGTTAACCCTTGCCACCTGACACCCGAGTACCCCAAAGCCTGGATGCTACATAAACGCCTTGCATGTTCCTCTGGGAAATTAAATATGTGAATTGCCTCTTCAGAGTAGAAGAGGACTTGAACTCTAGGGCCACCAACTGGAAGTAGCAATCCTAAAAGTCAATATCAACCTATTAATGAGCCTTGTCATATAACTTCCTATATAATAATCTCCAGTTGCTGGCATCTGGCCAGCGGCCACTATGCCGCTATTCCTGCATGCACCGCGGCCGGATGCCAGCGCAGCGAGTGATGGTGCGCATGCGCGCCATCGCGAGCCTCTATTACCGGCACCGCGGCCGGGTCCGAGCCGCTATTACCGGCACCGCAGCCGGGTGCCAGCGAGCCGCTATTAACGGCGCCACGAGTGCTTGATCACACGCGGCGCGAGCGATGGCGCCATCGCGAGCGCCGCGTTACCTGCTGCTGCGTCCCAGCGTGCACGCATGCGCTGGAAGACGCGGCTAACACACACTGATACAGAAGTAAAAGAGACACTTAGGCCATGTTGTCCCCATTCAGATGAAATAACTGATGCCTTTTAACTATGCCCAGGTGTGAACATAGTCTAACATATCAGATAAGAAGGTAAGGAGCTAGGAATGAATGACAAGAATAGCTATAACTGCTGCAAATGACTGATAAAACCAGAGTCTACATACTCCAACACCTTGCTGTATAAGAACAGTGAAAACTAATCCTAAAGCCATACAGCGAAGAGTTAATGAACTTTACAGGGTTGAATAATAGTAATAATACATTCTTCCAAGGGTTAAAGGGACACATTAAACATATGATCCCAACAGTGGTTACTCAGGGTCATATAGTATATATTTATTATAGGTACATCCTATATAATAATCTCCAGTTGCTGGCATCCTGCCAGAGGCCACTGTGCCGCTATTACGGCATGCACCGCGGCCGGATGCCATCGCGAGCCGCTATTACCGGCACCACGGCCGGGTGCGAGCCGCTATTACCGGCACCACAGCGCTCGATCAATGGTGCCTTGCACACACGCAGTGTGAGCGATGCTGCACATGTGCCATCGCGAGCGCCGCATTACCTGCTGCTGCCTCCCAGCGCGCACGCATGCGCTGAAAGACGCGGCTAACACACTCCGCGCATGCCCAGTATCAACCAGCCCCACTGCATGGAGAGTCCAGCCCCACTGCACGGCGACACACAGCCGTCTGTATACTCTGCTACCCACATAGCTGCCTGTATATTCTGCTACCCACAGAGCCGCCTGTATACTCTGCTACCCACACAGCTGCCTGTATACTCTGCTACCCACACAGCCGCCTGTATACTCTGCTACCCACACAGCCGCCTGTATACTCTGCTAACGACAGAGCCGCCTGTATACTCTGCTACCCACAGAGCCGCCTGTATACTCTGCTACCCACAGAGCTGCCTGTATACTCTGCTACCCACAGAGCTGCCTGTATACTCTGCTACCCACAGAGCCGCCTGTATAATCTGCTAACCACAGAGCCGCCTGTACACTCTGCTACCCACAGAGCCGCCTGTACAATCTGCTACCCACAGAGCCGCCTGTATACTCTGCTACCCACAGAGCCGCCTGTATACTCTGCTACCCACAGAGCCGCCTGTATACTCTGCTACCCACACAGCCACCTGTATACTCTGCTACCCACAGAGCTGCCTTATACTCTGCTACCACAGAGCCGCCTGTATACTCTGCTACGATAGCCGCCTGTATACTCTGCTACCCACACAGCTGCCTGTATACTCTGCTACCCACAAGCCGCTGTATAATCTGCTACCCACAGAGCACCTGTATACTCTGCTACCCACACAGCTGCCTGTATACTCTGCTACCACAGAGCCGCCTGTATACTCTGCTACCCACAGAGCCGCTTGTATACTCTGCTACCCACAAGCGCTGTATACTCTGCTACCCACAGAGCCGCCTGTATACTCTGCTACCCACACAGCGCCTGTATACTCTGCTACCACACAGCCGCCTGTATACTCTGCTACCCACACAGCCGCCTGTATACTCTGCTAACGACAGAGCCGCCTGTATACTCTGCTACCCACAGAGCCGCCTGTATACTCTGCTACCCACAGAGCTGCCTGTATACTCTGCTAACCACAGAGCTGCCTGTATACTCTGCTACCCACAGAGCCGCCTTATACTCTGCTACCCACAGAGCCGCCTGTATACTCTGCTACCCACAGAGCCGCCTGTACACTCTGCTACACCAACAAGCCGCCTGTATACATCTGCTACCCACAGAGCCGCCTGTATACCTGCTACCCACAGAGCCGCCTGTATACTCTGCTACCCACAAGCCCCTGTATACTCTGCTACCCACAGAGCTGCCTGTATACTCTGCTAATGCACAGAGCCGCCTGTATACTCTGCTACTGACCAGAGCCGCCTGTATAACTCTGCTACCCACAGCAGCCCTGTATACTCTGCTACCCACACAGCCGCTGACTCTGTAACTCGCTATACCTCTACAGAGCAGCCTGTATACTCTGCTACCCACAGAGCTGCCTGTATACTCTGCTACCACAGAGCCGCCTGTATACTCTGCTACCCACAGAGCCACATGTATACTCTGCTACCCACAGAGCAGCCTGTATACTCTGCTACCCACAGAGCCGCCTGTATACTCTGCTACCCACAGAGCCGCCTGTATACTCTGCTACCCACAGAGCCGCCTTAACTGTGCTACCCACAGAGCCGCCTGTATAATCTGCTAACCACAGAGCCGCCTCTATACTCTGCTAACCACAGAGCGCCTGTATACTCTGCTAACCACAGAGCCGCCTGTATACTCTGCTAACCACAGAGCCGCCTGTATACTCTGCTACCCACAGAGCCGCATGTATACTCTGCTACCCACAGAGCCGCCTGTATACTCTGCTACCACAGAGCTGCTTGTATACTCTGCTACCCACACAGCCACTTGTATACTCTGCTACCCACAGAGCCGCCTGTATACTCTGCCAACGACAGAGCCGCTTGTATACTCTGCTACCCACAGAGCCGCCTGTATACTCTGCTACCCACAGAGCTGCCTGTATACTCTGCTACCCATAGAGCCGCCTCTACACTGCTACCCACAGAGCCGCCTGTATAATCTGCTAACCACAGAGCCGCCTGTACACTCTGCTACCCACAGAGCCGCCTGTACAATCTGCTACCCACAGAGCCGCCTGTATACTCTGCTACCCACAGAGCCGCCTGTATACTCTGCTACCCATAGAGCCGCCTGTATACTCTGCTACCCACAGAGCCACCTGTATACTCTGCTACCTACAGAGCCGCCTGTATACTCTGCTACCCAGAGAGCCGCCTGTATACTCTGCTACCCACACAGCCGCCTGTATACTCTGCTACCCACAGAGCCGCCTGTATACTCTGCTACCCACAGAGCCGCCTGTATACTCTGCTACCCACAGAGCCGCCTGTATACTCTGCTACCCACAGAGCCGCCTTTACACTGTGCTACCCCCAGAGCCGCCTGTATACTCTGCTAACCACAGAGCCGCCTGTATACTCTGCTAACCACAGAGCCGCCTGTATACTCTGCTAACCACAGAGCCGCCTGTATACTCTGCTACCCACAGAGCCGCCTGTATAGTCTGCTAACCACAGAGCCGCCTCTATACTCTGCTAACCACAGAGCCGCCTGTATACTCTGCTACCCACAGAGCCGCATGTATACTCTGCTACCCACAGAGCTGCCTGTATACTCTGCTACCCACAGAGCCGCCTGTATACTCTGCTACCCACAGAGCCGCCTGTATAATCTGCTAACCACAGAGCCGCCTGTACAATCTGCTACCCACAGAGCTGCCTGTATACTCTGCTACCCACAGAGCCGCCTGTACAATCTGCTACTCACAGAGCCGCCTGTATACTCTGCTACCCATAGAGCCGCCTGTATACTCTGCTACCCACAGAGCCACCTGTATACTCTGCTACCTACAGAGCCGCCTGTATACTCTGCTACCCACAGAGCCACCTGTATACTCTGCTACCCAGAGAGCCGCCTGTATACTCTGCTACCCACACAGCCGCCTGTATACTCTATTACCCACAAAGCAGCCTGTATACTCTGCTACCCACAGAGCCGCCTGTATACTCTGCTACCCACAGAGCCGCCTGTATACTCTGCTACCCACAGAGCCGCCTTTACACTGTGCTACCCCCAGAGCCGCCTGTATAATCTGCTAACCACAGAGCCGCCTCTATACTCTGCTAACCACAGAGCCGCCTGTATACTCTGCTAACCACAGACACGCCTGTATACTCTGCTACCCACAGAGCAGCCTGTATACTCTACTACCCACAGAGCCGCCTATATACTCTGCTACCCACAGAGCCGCCTGTATACTCTGCTACCCATAGAGCCACCTCTACACTGTGCTACCCACAGAGCCGCCTGTATAATCTGCTAACCACAGAGCCGCCTCTATACTCTGCTAACCACAGAGCCGCCTGTATACTCTGCTACCCACAGAGCCGCATGTATACTCTGCTACCCACAGAGCCGCCTGTATACTCTGCTACCCACAGAGCCGCCTGTATACTCTGCTACCCACTGAGCCACCTGTATACTCTGCTACCCACAGAGCCGCCTGTATACTCTGCTACCCACAGAGCCGCCTGTATACTCTGCTACCCATAGAGCCGCCTGTATACTCTGCTACCCACAGAGCCGCCTGTATACTCTGCTACCCACAGAGCCGCCTGTATACTCTGCTACCCACAGAGCCGCCTGTATACTCTGCTAACCACAGAGCCGCCTGTATACTCTGCTACCCACGCAGCCGCCTGTATACTTTGCTACCCACAGAGCCGCCTGTACACTGTGCTACCCACGCAGCCAAACACAAAACACTATACCACAATCATTTACAGTCACATTCGATTACAACACACTGTGTCGTGTAAAGACACACACACTGCAAACACAAGATACACCACATAATACACATTGGCCAACAAACACCACACTACTTACCTAAATACAGCACACAACTAACAAAACACAATGAACGTGTTTAAAATTACTCAAATCAAGCTACATATAGAATACCCAAATTCAAGCACATCAGATACAACAGGTTTTTTCAAAAGCACAAATAGTGTCACACATGTTTACTGCTCCTGTTAGCACGACTAAGGCTACACACAATTCATTTCATCAGAATCAGGCCTTTTTCTAGTAGGATATAACACTCAAACCAGAATCTCAATTTTCAGACATGGTGTTTTGGGGTTTGGCCCCTCATCAGTGCAAATTATGAGATCTTATGTGGCTAGGTGAGAGGCTAGGACTCGTCCTCTCTGAAGAAGCAATTTGCATATTTAATTTTTCAGAGGAGCATGCAAGGCATTTAAGGCTTCTCATGCTGGCATACCAGACGTGCAGGGGCGGACTGGCCCAGGTGGCAGGGGGGCAAGTGCCCCTGGGCTGGTCACTTAGCAACAGTTCAGGGCCGCCCCACCCCCGCAAAGTTGATTCACTGGTATCCGCAGCTATTCTTAGTGCAGGATATGTACACAAGTAAATTTGCATAAAGGCTTACCGAGCTAATTCACCCTGCGGCTGGAGCAGGGTGATGTACCTTTAAGGCTGAGGCAGCACCAGGTCCTGCGGCCCCCCAGAGCGGAGCGTGGCAAAGCGCTTATAGGGAGAGGTGGCGGGCAACATTACAAGCTGGCCGGTTCCTGCCTGTATGCTCCCCCAGCAGTTGTTAATGGCCTCCAGACCTTTCACTTATGAGGCTGACGCTGCAGCTAATAACACTGTGTGCTGGGCCGGCCCCTCACTGCCCTGCTACAGAGGAGCTGAATGGCAGACAAGCAAAGGGGAGAGGTGAGCGATGTGTGCTGTGCTTCTCTAGCCCTGATTTTGGTGGGTAGTGTGTGTGTGTGTCTTTCTGTCTACGTGTCTGTGTATGGCTGGGGCTGTGTCTGTGTGGCTGACTATTTGTATGTGGCTGGGTCTCTGTATGTCTGGGTCTCTGTGTGGCTGGGTCTCTGTGTGGCTGGGTCTCTGTGTGGCTGGGCCTCTGTGTGTCTGGGCCTCTGTGTGTCTGGGCCTCTGTGTGTCTGGGCCTCTGTGTGTCTGGGCCTCTGTGTGTCTGGGCCTCTGTGGCTGGCTGTGTGTTGCTAAGCTTTGTGTGGCTGGGGCTTTGTGGCTGGGCCTCTGTGTGTCTGGGCCTCTGTGTGTCTGGGCCTCTGTGTGTCTGGGCCTCTGTGTGTCTGGGTTTTGTGTGGCTGCGGCTTTGTGGCTGGCTGTGTGTGGCTGGGGCTTTGTGGTTGGCTGTGTGTGGCTGGGGCTTTGTGGCTGGCTGTGTGTGGCTGGGGCTTTGTGGCTGGTTGTGTGTGGCTGGGGCTTTGTGGCTGGTTGTGTGTGGCTGGGGATTTGTGGCTGGCTGTGTGTGGCTGGGGCTTTGTGGCTGGTTGTGTGTGGCTGGGGCTGCGTGGCTGTGGCTGACTATGTGTCTATGTTGCTAGGGCAGTCTGTGGCTGACTGTGTCTGTGTGGCTGAGGCTGCGTTGCTGGCTGTGTGTGGCAAAATGTGTCTGTGTGGCTGACTGTCTATGTGTGGCTAGGGCTGCGTGGCTGCATGTGGCTGTCTGTGTGTCTAATTGTGTCTTTATGTGGCTGGCTATGGCTGTCTATGTTGCTGGCTGTGGTTCTGTGTGTGGCTGGCTGTGGCTTTGTGCGTGGCTGTCTATGTGGCTGTGTCTCTCTGTGTGGCTCTCTGCGTCTGTGTAGCTGTCTATGTGGCTGGCTGTTTATGTGGCTGACTGTTTTTGTGTGGTTGTGGCTCTGTGTGTGCCTGTGGCGGGCTGTCTGTGTAGCTGGCCACTGGGACATCCAAATGCTGTGCGAGTGTCCGACAGTTTTCTTAGATCACATCCATGTGCAATCTGTTTTGTTTCTCAGCAGCTATTACTGCTATTTACAGGAGCATTTTACAGTTGTCTCAGCTGAAGAATGATAATGTATCAGTGAAAAAAACAGATGCCTCTCGGATGGTCCGTGTGCTGTCAGTGTGCGGTCCATGATTTTGTCGGACTCATAGACTTGCATTGGCGAGTCTCGCACATGAACCGCAGACTGTCGCAGCATGTTGTGACTTTTTTCCCATCCAGAATCTGGATGAGAAAAAAGCGTCCGACACTCGCCAATGTGTTTCAGACGTTGATTAACTGACTGCACTGCAATAAAATCACACATTGCACTCATCCGAGTTTCATGCCAGTGTGTCCGTGCCCTAATAATAAAATCCATGTAGTAATCCTACAATGTCTGCTGGACATGGTATGGGGAGGGTTTATGGCTCAGTTAGTACACACCATACTTCTTGTTATTAACCAGTTAATGCTCTCTTGTCCACCGCACTGCAGTGTCAAAAGAGGACGACAGCAAGACAGGCAGCAGCACCGCATCAGAGAGCCCCTGACCTCGAAATAGAAGATCCTCAGATCCTGGTATTGTGACGACATATGAAGAAATATTTTTTTACATTTACATTACACTATGAACGCCACAGCACTTTACATACATCATCAACACTGTCCCCATAGGGGCTCACAATGTAAACATCCTACCAGTATGTCTCATATTGTATATCGCCTTTCTTTGATATCACCTTCACAAATATTGCATTTATTGAACTTGTCAGGTTTTGGATGTTTTAAGATTGCATTTGTTTGCAGGATGTCAGAATTGACTCCCAGAGCTGCTGGTTTGACGGTTAAGGTCTTACAGCATCTTAGATTTTTTTTGCTTAATGGTATTTCCAAGTTTCTCAATAGGGCTGAGATCAGGGGAGACTGGTAACCACACCATGGTTTTCTCTGCTTTTATGTCCATAGCAGCCAATTACTCAGGGCTATGCTCTGTACTAAGAGATGGTGCTTTGTCATGCATTGGGATGATTTTGTACGAAGAAAAAAAGTGGTCAGTCTAAAAGTATATACTGTATACTTTGCCGCGGTCCTTTTCACGCCTTCATGGACCCTATGGGGCAAACTAGCTCTCTCCACATGATTACGACCCAAAACATGACTGCCACCTCCTTGCTGATGTGACATGGTGGCGGTCAACTAGGAACCATCTACTCCAACCATAATGGGAACCTCTAGGCTCCCTTTAGCTACTCCTCTGTCTGCAGGAGGGCGTGGCGCGATGGGGGGGGCGCACCGCTGACAGCGCCTAGGGCGCAGGAACTTCAAATACGGGCCTGGCTGGAGAGGGACTGAGATGGGCCGCCGAGAATTTCTGAATTTCTGACAGCACTCCGACAACCCCAACCCACCCTCCCCCCGGTCCTCACCTAAGGGCTGGAGGGACTGAGACGGGCCGCCGAAAATTTCCGACAGCACAATCCCCCCCCCCCGGTCCTCACCCAAGGGCTGCCGGAAAAATTTTGCCACCCAGTCCTCAGTCTTAGCCTCTCAACCTAGACAAATCAGATCTCATACTTTGCACTGAGTATACAATTTAATCCTTCTCCTCTGCTCAAATCCTAAAACTTACCATGGACAAGTCACAATTCATCATCTTTCCTCCATTTCACCCCACCCCCAATAGATCTATCTGCTGCTTGACTAATCCAGCTGTCTCCCCATTACTTCCCAGCCTCTCCTCTCTGCCAAGCCCTTTACTGGCTTTCCTTTGCCCAGAGACTCCAGTTGAAAACCCTAACCATGACTTATAAAGCCATACATGTGTGACCTAGTCTCCTGGTACTTACCTGCACGTAATCTCTGATTTTCACAATATTTACTTGTCTATCTCCTCTTCCCACAAACGCATACAAGATTTCCTTGATGCATCCGCATACTCTGAAACTATCTACCCCAACATATCAGAATCTCACCAACTGTGGAAACCTTCAAAAGGAACCTAAAAACCTACCTTTTATGACAAGCCTACAACCTGCAGTGACCCTCGTTCCATTATACAACCAGTTCTGTATCCTGACCCATCCCTTGTAGACTGTGAGACCTTGTGGGCAGGGTCCTCTCTTCTCACCTACCTTATCCTCACCCATCCCTTGTAGACTGTGTGCCCTCGTGGGCAGGGTCCCCTCTTCTCACCTACTGTATCCTCACCCATCCCTTCTAGACTGTGAGCCCTTGTGGGAAGGGTCCCCTCTCCTATCCTAATGAATCCTCACCCATCCCTTGTAGACTGTGAGCCCTCGTGAGCAGGGTCCTCTCTCATCACCTACTATATCTTCACCCATCCCTTGTAGACTGTGAGCCATTGTGGGCAAGGTCCCCTCTCCTCACTTACTGTATCCTCCCCTCTCCCTTGTAGACTGTGAGCCCTCGCAAGCAGTGTCCTCTTTCCTCACCTACTGTATTCTCACTCATCCCTTGTAGACTGTGTGCCCTCGTGGGCAGGGTCCCCTCTTCTCACCTACTGTATCCTCACCCATCCCTTCTAGACTGTGAGCCCTTGTGGGAAGGGTCCCCTCTCCTATCCTAATGAATCCTCACCCATCCCTTGTAGACTGTGAGCCCTCGTGAGCAGGGTCCTCTCTCATCACCTACTATATCTTCACCCATCCCTTGTAGACTGTGAGCCATTGTGGGCAAGGTCCCCTCTCCTCACTTACTGTATCCTCCCCTATCCCTTGTAGACTGTGAGCCCTCGCAAGCAGTGTCCTCTTTCCTCACCTACTGTATTCTCACTCATCCCTTGTAGACTGTGAGCCCTTGTGGGCAGGATCCTCCCTCCTCACCCAATGTATCCTCAACCATCCCTTGTAGACTGTGACCCCTCATGGGCAGGGTCCTCTCTCCTCACCAACTGTATCCTCACCCATCCCTTCTAGACTGTGAGCCCTTGTGGGAAGGGTCCCCTCTCCTATCCTAATGAATCCTCACCCATCAGTTGTAGACTGTGAGCCCCCATGGGCAGGGTCCTCTCTCCTCACCTACTATATCTTCACCCGAGCCTTGTAGACTGTGAGCCATTGTGGAAAAGGTCCCCTCTCCTCACCTACTGTATCCTCACCCATCCCTTGTAGACTGTGAACCCTCATGGGCAGGGTCCTCTCTCCCCACCTAGTGTATCCTCATCCATCCCTGGTAGACTGTGAGTCCTCATGGGCAGAGTCCTCTCTACACTCCTACTGTATCCTCACCCATCCCTTCTAGACTGTGAGCCCTTGTGGGAAGGGTCCCCTCTCCTATCCTAATGAATCCTCACCCATCAGTTGTAGACTGTGAGTCCTCATGGGCAGAGTCCTCTCTACACTCCTACTGTATAATCACTCATCCATTGTAGACTGTGGGCAGGGTCCTCTTTCCTCCTGTACCATGTTTATTGTACTTGATTTTTAATTTGTGTACCCCTTTTCACAAGTAAAGTGCCATGGAATAAATTATGCTACAATAAAAAATAATATTAATAGGGGCAGAGTTTTAGTAGCTATAGTCTTGTAGGGGAAGTTTTATAGTAATTATATGTTTATACATAGTAGCCTATTTACAGTAGTTATATAATTGTACATATGAAGCAGTATTATAGTAGTTATATTCTTGTACATAGGGGCAGTATTATAGTAGTTATATTCTTGTACATAGGAAGCAGTATTATAGTAGTTATATTCTTGTACATAGGAAGCAGTATTATAGTAGTTATATTCTTGTACATAGGAAGCAGTATTATAGTACCGTGTTTCCCCGAAAGTAAGACAGGGTCTTACATTCTTTTTGTGGCCAAAAGTGGCCCCCTGTCTTACTTTCGGGGGGGGCCTTACATTGGAGGCCCCACCATCCATCCATCCATCCACACACTCCCACACATACAGACAGACACATGCATACACATATATACACACCATACACACCACACACACCACACACACACATAGCACCTCTTCTTACCGGGTCCGGTGTGGGGTCCCCGATGGTCCTGTGCCGTCCTCTGTGCTCCGGTCCGGTCCCCGAGATGATCCGCTGCCGTCCGCCGTGTTCCGGTGCCGGTCCTAGGCTCCATGGTGCCTGCTCTTCCGGAGTTCAGGCCTAGCTCCGCCCAGGTCATAGTGTGGGCCAATCAGCATAGCGGCGCTCAAGCAAGCGTCATCGGGCGCTTGCCTCTGACGTCAGCGCCGCTATGCTGATTGGCCCACACTATGACGTGGGCGGAGCTAGGCCTGAACTCCGGAAGAGCAGGGACCATGGAGCCTAGGACCGGCACCGGAACACGGCGGACGGCAGCGGATCATCTCGGGGACCGGACCGGAGCACAGAGGACGGCACAGGACCATCGGGGACCCCACACCGGACCCGGTAAGAAGAGGTGCTATGTGTGTGTGTGGTGTGTGTGGTGTGTATGGTGTGTATATATGTGTATGCATGTGTCTGTATGTGTGTATGTATGCATGTAAACCTTCCCCCCGTGTTTCCCCGATAGTAAGGCCCCCCCTCCCCCTACCCGGCCTTATAATCAGGGGAGGCCTTACATTAGCAGGCCCCCCCTTTACCCCTAGGCGGCCTTACAATCGGGGGGGCCTTACTTTCGGGGAAACACGGTAGTTATATTCTTGGACACAGCAGGCATTAATATAGTAGTTATATATTTGTACATATTAGCAGATTTATAGTAGTTATATTCTTGTACATAGGGGGCAATATTATAGTAGTTATATTCTTGTACATAGAAGGCAGTATTATAGTAGTTATATTCTTGTACATAGGGGGCAGTATTATTGTAGTTATATTCTTGTACATTGGCGGGTAGTATTATAGTAGCTTTATACTTGCACTTAAGGGGAGGTGGCTTGGGCATGGAGCTGTGAGCACACATCTCTCCTGAGCTCCAGCGTGCCTGAGGCTTCTGCAGCAATTATATAGCCACCATCAGCTCCACTCACCCACTGATCATGAAGGGCAAGGTCGGGCTCCGCTCCCAGGCCCCCAGGGAGCTCACAGCAGGTCCTGCAGGCACAGGAATCACCAGGTACATGTCGATGCCTGGAAGTGTAGGAAGGAAGGCAGCTCCTTCAGCCATGGTGGAGGGGGGAGGTGCCTCCTCCTCCATGCAGCAGCACACACACAGAACTGGGACCTCGAGTGCACAGAGGAATGGGGCCAAAGCAGAGAAGGAACAGGAGAGAGGACGAGTGACTGCTGCACCAAGGACTGGCCGCTCACCACAGAAGCTGACAGGAGGGAGCCAGACACAGAGCAAAGGAGAGGTGAGAGCTGTACCCTATCCCTCCACCCCTGGACAGAGGACATCACAGGCTGAGCTGGCTGGGGAACTGTCTCCCCCTATACTGCACCCTTATCAGGCTCAGGAAACTGAAGTGGGCCCCCCACTACTACCCCCAGGGAGACATGAGAGAGGGGCTCCTTCCAGCTTAGTTCCCCAGGACATTGTGCCCACCATCACTACATCTCATGGCCTCCCCACACAGGCTCCTGTTAGGTCCCTGGGCTCTGATGACTGTATAACTGCCTCTGAGCTGAGAGCGCAGCTGAGTGCCTTCCCTACAAAGGCTGACATGGAGTGCTATATACAGCGTCTGGAGGCAGTGTGCAGGAGTGAAGTGGGGTCCCTTAAGGAAGACGTGTCCCACCTTACCACCACTGTCTCTGCATTAGAAGCTAAAGTGGAGTCGCTTTCCTCACAATTGCAAAGTCAGCAACAACTTCTGGACCTACACTCAGAGACTTTCAATGTGGTTCTAGATATGCTAGAGGACTCTGAAAACAGGAACCGGAGGAATAATATCAGGCTCCGTGGGATCCCTGAGTCTGTAGCCCCACGTGACCTTTCCTCAGCCCTCCATGGCATTTTCAATTCTCTCTTAGGGAGGTCACCCACTGAACACATTGAAATTGACAGAGCCCATCGCTCGCTCGGCCCAAAGAACCCCGATACATCTAAGGCTGCTTCCACACTGCAGTTTTTTCACTGATCAGTGTCCATCAGATTTGTGTTCCAAAACCCGGAGAGAAACCAGGAGAGGAACTTGCAGAGAAAAACTATAATTGAAAGATTGACACCTGTTCTGAGTTTTGGAGACACTCCTGGTTTTGGCACACAAATCTGATGGACACTGATCAGTGAAAAAACTGCAGTGTGGAAGCAGCCTAAGCCGAGGGACGTCATTTGTAGGATTCACTACTTCCAAATTAAGGATGACATCATGCGTAAGGCGAGGGACCACGATGTTATTGACTTTAATGGGTCTGATGTCCTTCTCTTGTCTGACCTCTCACACTTCACCCTGGCTAAACGGAGGGCTCTGCGCCCCCTCCTGGAGGTGTTGCGGGAAAATGAGATCCCCTACAGCTGGGGTTATCCATTTCAATTACAAGTATGGAGTAACAAAGGATTGATAATTTTGAGATCCCCGTCAGATCTCCAGAACTTCACCGCTGAACTGGGCCTACCCTTGGTCACATTGGGAGACTGGCCTCGCCTTACTGCGTCTGACCTATGGGGCCCACGCCGTACTGGAGGACCCCCCGCCGGGTCGCTGAGAAAGAAGAAACGGGGCTCCCGCCGTAGACGTGCCTCCGTTACTCATGCTGATGACACTTGATCACCTAATTCAGACCTTATGATCACTACTGCCCTTTTTCTCTTTTTGCTTTCTTGCCGCCTACATTGTCCCTCCATGTTGCCGGGCTCCCACGGGGGGCTTGGTCATGACTTTGCTTTAGTCTGTTTATTATGGATGGATTAGAGCCGAATGTTTCGTAGCGGTGACATTTCTATTTATGAATGTCCACCTACTTCAATTGACTCCTCATGTACTGTGCTCAACTGTTGCACTACCGCATTAATGTGCTAATGTTATTCTATGTTGGCTAACGCCGCTCTTTCTCCTGAAATGTGACTTTTGATGATACCCCTTCGGGGGCTTGTTGTGACTCTGCTGATTTCGACAAATGTACTTGGCCCATGATCCGCTGTTATGTTCGTTTACAATGTTTATGTTACCAGGGTCAAGGGCCTATTGGGTAGAGTTGGATTTTTTCTTTTTTGCTGCAGGGGTTCGGCTGGTTGCTCTCTGCTCAATCACCTCCCCACTAGGGTGTGTCTCTGACACTACTTCTCAGAGTTTTCTCTGATATTGTCCTGTACCCTTGAGGCCTAGTGGCTTCCTGGTTTTTCTCTTTCTTTTTGGTCGGAACCCTGTCTTCCGGCTGAACTACTCTCTTTCCTTGGTGCTTTACTTTCTCTGTTTCCATCTCTCCCCACTTCCCACCCCTCCCACTCCTTTCCGACCCGATTGTACCACCCGCAGGCCCGATAGTTCCTATGGCTTCCCTACAACTCTGCTCGCTTAATGTCAGGGGGTTTAATGTCCCAGAAAAGCGATCGAAGGTTTTATACGGTATGCATAAGAAACGGGTTGACATACTTCTGCTGCAGGAGACACATTTCCGATCAGACAGAATAACTAAGCTTAACCATAGATACTACACACAGTGGTTCCATGGAAGTAACTCTGACTCCAAGTCTAAAGGAGTCAGCATTGCATTGCACAAGTCTTTACAGGCTCAGGTAGTTGCCTTTAAAGCTGATTCTAATGGTCGATTTGTGTTTTTGAAGCTTAAAATTGCCCATGATTTGTTCACCATAGCTAACATTTATCTTCCCAATCAAGACCAGGTCCGAGCGTGCAGAAAGTACCTACAGGACCTCTCGGCCTTTGCGGAAGGCTATGTGATTATGGGAGGGGACTTCAATATGGTGTTGGACCGCGCTGTGGATTCCTCTTCGGGCAGGTCGGCGGTGTCCCTCTCACAGCTGGAGAGATTACAGCGGGCCCTGACAGACTCAAGGTTGGTAGATGTATGGAGGCTACTACACCCCACTTCCCGGGATTATACCTACTTCTCCACAGTTCATAATTCCTATAGTAGATTGGATTATTTTTTGGTCAGCCACGGGCTCCTGTCTCTTGACCCAAAGTCTGACATCGACACGATGTTGTGGTCAGACCATGCCCCAGTTTTGCTCTCCCTTCGGCTGCCGAGCCTTTCTCCGAGAGAATGGACCTGGTCCTTAAACCCTGGTCTCCTTAGAGATCTAATGTGTCAGGCGGCCGTGCGAACAGCAATCTCGGACTTTCTAGATTTTCACAAACATGACCCCACGGTCATCCCATACCAATGGGAGGCTTTGAAAGGAGTTATACGGGGAGTATTCATACAACAGGGGACCCGGCTGAAGAGAGAGAGGGAGACTAACATTGTGGGTTTGCTGACTCGTATCCAAACTCTGGAGTTGGATCATAAACGGACTAGAGATACTGGGGTGCTGGCTGATCTCCTCCGGGCACACTGTGAGTTGAGTGCCTTGTTGGACACGACGTTAGCACGACAGAGGGACCGCTTTCATAAATTTCTGTACAAGTACTCTGATAAACCCGGGAGAGCTCTGGCGAGGTTTTTGCACCCCCGTGCCCCCACCACTTATATCCCTACCATAAGGTCTGCTGCGGGTGAACTGGTCCATTTTCCAGAGGAGATTGTGGACTCATTCAGAGCATATTATGACTCTCTCTACAATTTAAGCGGCCCGTTGTCTGATATGTCCCCTTCCGAGTTTCAAGCACGGGTGGACGACTACATCCGGGATACTGAGCTCCCGCCTATGTCGGTGGAGGAGTCTGAGGCCCTGGAGAGTCCCCTCTCGGAACAGGAGGTTTTAGACACAATAAAATCTTTGGCTAATGGTAAAAGCCCTGGTCCTGACGGATTCTCCGCCGCCTTCTATAAGTTATATGCGAATTCCCTGGTCCCCTTCATGACCAAACTGTTTAACTCCATCTCAGCCAGCTGCCCCTTTGCCCCCCAAACGCTGATGGCCACAATCACCGTGATTCCTAAACCGGGAAAAGATCCCCTATTATGTGCAAGCTATAGGCCCATATCCCTCATTAATGTGGATGTGAAGGTGTTCGCGAAAGTGTTAGCTGGTAGACTGAACCCTATTCTCCCTGGGTCCATCCATAGTGATCAGGTGGGCTTTGTGCCACACAGGGAGGCCAAGGATAACACGGTGAAGACATTGCTTCTAACTTCGTACATGCGCACGGGGAAGGTACCAGCATACTTATTATCTATTGACGCTGAGAAGGCGTTTGATCGCCTAGGCTGGACCTTTCTGCGTGCCTCCCTGAAGCAACTGGGAGTGGGACCTACCATGTTAGAGAGGATTTTTGCTCTGTATCATAGGCCTACGGCCCGTCTTAGAGTGAATGGCACCCTTTCCCCGCCCATTGACATAAGAAACGGGACCCGTCAGGGTTGCCCCCTCTCCCCCCCTTACTTTATATCCTTGCGATGGAGCATCTGGCAGTGGCATTACGGAAGACACCTGATATTGAGGGTCTACGGATTGGCCAACATGAGTTTAAGATATCCCTGTATGCGGATGATTTATTGCTATACATTGCCAACCCGACTGTGGCTTTCCCTGTACTCCTCAGGGAGTTCCGTAGGTTCGGGGAGGTCTCAAATTTTAGAGTCAACTACTCCAAGACGGAGGCGCTCAATATCTCCCTGCCTGATGATCTGGTCTCTCGGCTCCAGGCGTCCTTCTCTTTTAAGTGGCAGACCGATGCCTTAAAATATTTAGGAGTCTTAATACCCGCTGACATTAGCGCAACATATGCTCTGAACTATGTCCCGCTCCTGCAGAAAACTATCTCAGACCTTAAACGGTATAGCAGACCTCAGCTATCTTGGTTCGGTCGGGTGGGAGTGATCAAAATGGATATTTTACCCCGATTCCTCTATCTCTTTCAGACAGCTCCAGTGCAGGTTCCGGATTGCTTTTTCAGGCGCCTGCAATCGGCTATCAATAGCTTTATTTGGGGTACTAGGAAACCACGGACTCGGTTCTCAGTACTAGTGAGACCCAAGACTAAAGGGGGGGTAGGCCTTCCTGATTTTAAACGTTATTATCAGGCAGTCTTGCTCTCTAGGATTGTCGACTGGAGGTTCAGTGATGCTCATAAACAGTGGGTGCTCTTGGAGAAACTTTTATCGCCCTCTTCTTTATACTGGCTGCCTTGGCTGGGGGGGACCAGACGCCCACCTGTGTCGAGTTTTGCTCCACTCACACAGATTGTTTTGAAGTTTTGGGATAGATCCTATGTGAAATTACGCCTGACCTCTCGACTGAGCAGCCTGAGTCCCCTTTTTGACAATCCAGCCTTTCCCCCAGCAATGAATAGGTCTACGTATCTGTGTTGGTCACGACTTGATGGGGTGGGACTGGGTCAGGTGAGGGATAAGCTTGTGGGGCTCTCCAGCGTGCGGGGGTTACGGGGCCCTGGTCTTACGACACCGCTGTCCTGGCTAGAGTTTCTGCAATTGCGAAGCTTTCTCTCCAGTGTGCCGATGGGGGCGCTGACGCCATTTGAGTCCCTGATGCTCCCTACCGAGGGTCCCTCTCACGTGGTTTCGGTGCTCTATGGCCTGGTCTTGAATTCACTTCCCCTACCACACTTGGATTTATGGAGGCTTGGGAGAGGGACCTGGGGATCACCTTTTCTGAGGCGGATAGTTTGAAAATCTTTACTTTTGCACATAAGATGACAATGTCCAGTCAGGCGCAGGAGAGGAATTATAAATTACTGACACGCTGGTACAGGTGTCCCACCCTTCTCCACAGGATTAACCCGAAATCTCGGACACCTGCTGGAGATGTGGCTCTGCCACGGGCTCTATGCTTCATATTTGGTGGTCCTGTGGTCCCCTGCAACCCTTCTGGAACTCAGTTTTCGATGCCTTTCATTTGATGACTGGGGTCCGTCATGAACCGTCTCCCCAAATGGCCCTACTGTCCCTGATACCCAGTTCGATAGTTTCCGTCAAAAAGGGGATTCTGAGATTCTGTCTAAGGCTGTGGTCACAGTTGCCATGCTTTTTTTTTAAGTGATTTAACAAAACTCATGCTTTTTTTCATGTCAGCATGAGTTTTGTAAGGTCTCTGATGGCTCCCTGCGTTTTTGGGTGCGTTTTTGAATCTGCACCTAAAAATAGTGCTTGTAGTATTTTTTTGAGCGTTTTGAAAAACGCATGCGTTTTTGTAGAAAACGCATGCGTTTTTATAACATGGGTTCCTATGGAAAACGCATGCAAAAACGCATGTACAGTTAGTACCTTTTAGTGCCATTCAAAAACGCATGCGTTTCCCATAGGAGCCCATGTTAACAAAAACGCATGCGTTTCCGGAAACGCATGCGTTTTTGTTAACATGGGCTCCTATGGGAAACGCATGCGTTTTTGAATGGCACTAAAAGGTACTAACTGTACATGCGTTTTTGCATGCGTTTTCCATAGGAACCCATGTTATAAAAACGCATGCGTTTTCTACAAAAACGCATGCGTTTTCTACAAAAACGCATGCGTTTTTGGATATGCTCCAAAAATGCATGGGACAGTCACACATGCTTTTTGGCTATTAGGGCATGCGTTTTTTAACATGGGGGCCTATGGGTGCGTTTTTTACATGCGTTTTTGAAAACGCAGGTCTCCAAAAATGCATGTGAAAAATGGTACTGTGACCCCAGCCTAATAGCTGCCAGAGCAGTTATTCCCCGGCATTGGAGGTCCACTGAGGTCCCCTCCACAGTGGAATGGATAGCTGAAATGGATAGATTACATCGTCTGGAGTCACTGGTGGCGGGTGATGGTGATGCCGCATATGAACAGGGACGCACCTGGTTCCTCTGGCAGTCCTTCAAGGAGAGCACAGGGTTCCTTACTTGGCTGCGTACATATTCGTAATTGTCAACTTGTGGGCGTTTAAATTGCTGGGTCTCCCTTACCCCCCCCCCCTTCTCCTTCCTTACTCCCCTTCTCCCCTACCCCTTTTTTCTCTTTTTCTCTTTCTCTCCTCTTTTTTTATTTCCACAATTGCCTTTTCATAGGTTCTATATTCTTTATATAAGGTCCTTGTCCAGAGGTGATTCCTAAGATGGGAAACATGTACCCTTTAGGTGCTAGTGTCCTTACTGGACTACTCCTGTGCTGCGCTCTTCGGGAAGTAATGTATCTCTGTATTAAGCCCTGGACATTGTACTGGTTCTTTCTATTGTTTTTACTGTTGAAAATCTCAATAAATATATTTACTGAAAAAAAAAAAAAAAACTTGCACTTAAGGGCAGTATTATAGTAGTTATATTCTTGTACATAGGGGGAAGTATTATAGTAGTTATATTCTTGTACATAGGGGCAGTATTATAGTGTGGCGCCCCACGGTGTAGGTGCCACAAAAGGGGTACTACACCCATAAAAGCGGTGTAGTCACCCCACTGCAAATGGAACTATGGCCAGTAGGTGGAACCCTAGAGCTAACACCCACACACTAGATTAGTAGGTGGGAGGGACCCCTGGAGGGTATGTAGTGGCCTATAGGGGGAACCAGTTAGTGAGAGTTGAGAGTGAGGAGTTGGAGCCAGGCAGCCGGCCTGGAAGGGAGCAAGGAGGGTCTCCTCGGCTGAGGGGCCCAGGAAAAACAGAAGTACAGATCCCAGACAGAAGGAAGCGAGAGAGTGGTAACTCAGAAGCAAGAGTTCACTCTCATGGGGAATAGAGTAACCGAGAGTTTGCCCCAGGAAGAACCGGGTACAGGAGCCCACACCTGTGACTTCTCTGAGGCTCACACACAATCCGAACAACAGTGGTATCTTTATGTACGCCTCTGACTCACAAAGAGCCCAGAGAGAGATGAGTCAGGAGTAGCAGGACACTATGTGGAGCCCAAAAGAAGGTTGACCCGACGGGTAGAAGGAAGGGGATAAAAAGGAACAGCAGAAGGTCGGATTCATCTTTAAGAAATCAGACTTCACTGCCATTGGGAGGCAAGGAAAGAAAGGAACAGGAACGGCACACAGTGAGGGATCCATCTACAAACCAGAAATTCCACTTGCAGCACCCGTAGCCATTTGTCGGTGTAACATCTACTGCTACTGAAAGACTGTAATGTTGATTGAAAGTTTTCCAGTAAAGTACCCGGTGAAGTGAGTTATCGCCTCTGCTGCATACTTTCCTGCATAAAATGTTTCCTTACAGAAACGCTGCCCCGGCGGTCCAGTCCTGCCTGTGGGGACTACACCATCCAAGCCGCACTACCATCGACCACCGGAGGACTGTAGCAGTGCTGGTGAGCATCACCAGGTAGTGCAGGTGGCGTCACGAACTTATATATACCTTTTATTTTATATTTTTCCTGATTTCATTGACAACCAGGGCCACAGTCTCAGACAGCCACCCGTGATCTCCAGACTATCCGCCTGAGATCTAAGTACCCTGCCCTGGGGTGTGTCAATTCCAGTTATATTCTTGCACATAGTGGACAGTATTATAGTAGTTATATTCTTGTACATAGGGGGCAGTATTATAGTACTTATTATTATTATTATTAATATTAATAATTTCATTTTTATAGTGCCAGCATATTCTACAGCACTTTACAGTTCTGAGGAGATGCAATACAATCTACTATATAATCTCCTAATTGTGTCTGTCTGACCCTGAAATCTCGTGCCAGCTGCAGGGCGCTCATTGGTGGCCACCAATGAGGGAGGAGTATGCAAAACAGCCACGTGCCACGGCTGCGATGCAAGCAGCGGCGCGTGATTTCCCTCACAGACACCGCGCTGTCAGCCTCCTCCTGCCCACACCCGCTCAGTGGAGCGGGTGCGCCCACCTCTGGCCCCCTCTTGCCCACCGCTGCCACCCGCCTCTCCATTCCCGCCGCTCCATTTCCACCACCCGCTGCTTCATTCCCTCCCCAGCTCACTCCATTCCTCTCCCCCCCTCGCTCCATTCCTCCCCCCCGCTCCATTCCCCCCCCCCTTCCCCGCCGCTCCGTCTCACTCGCACCCGGTGTTTACATCGCCGCTACAGCAGGTAATGAGCAGTCATGTTACAGGCTCTGTGCACGTCACTTCAGCCCGCCTATCACATGACCGCTCATTACCTGCTGTAGCGGCAATGTAAACACCGGGTGCAGGTGAGACCGGAGTTGATGGGAGGGGGGATGGACGTGCACTGACCACTAGCCCTCCATCCTGCGCTAACCACTGGCCCTCCATCCTGCGCTGACCACTGAGCCTTCATCCTCTGCTGACCATCGAGCCTCCATCCTGCGCTGACCACTGAGCCTCCATCCTGCGCTGACCACTCTGCCTCCATCCTTTGCTGACCACTCTGCCTTCATCCTGCGCTGACCACTGAGCCTCCATCCTGTGCTGACCACTGAGCTTCCATCCTATGCTGACCACTCTGTCTCCATCCTGCACTGACTACTCTGCCTCCATCATGCGCTGACCACTGAGCCTCCATCCTTTGTTGACCACTCCATCCTGTGCTGACCACTCCATCCTGTGCTGACCACTTAGCCTCCATCCTGTGCTGACCACCGAGCCTCCATCCTGCGCTGACCACCGAGTCTCCATCCTGCGCTGACCACTCTGCCTCCATCCTGCGTTGACCACTCTGCCTCCATCCTGCGCTGACCACTGAGCCTCCATCCTCTGCTGACCACTGAGCCTCCATCCTCTGCTGACCACTGAGCCTCCATCCTCTGCTGACCACTGGGCCTCCATCCTGCGCTGACCACTGAACCTCCATCCTGCGCTTACCACTGAGCCTCCATCCTGCGCTGACTACTCAGCCTCCATCCTGCGCTGACCACTCTGCCTCCATCCTGCACTGACCACTCTGCCTCCATCCTGCACTGACCACTCTGCCTCCATCCTGCGCTGACCACTGAGCCTCCATCCTGTGCTGAACACTGAGCCTCCATCCTGCGCTGACCACTGAGTCTCCATCCTGCGCTGACCACTGATCCTCCATCCTGCGCTGACCACTCTGTCTCCATCCTGCACTGACTACTGAGCCTCCATCCTGTGCTGACCACTGAGCTTCCTTCCTGCGCTGACCACTCTGCCTCCATCATGCGCTGACCACTGAGCCTCCATCCTCTGCTGACCACTCCATCCTGTGCTGACCACTCCATCCTGTGCTGACCACTCTATCCTGTGCTGACCACTTAATCTCCACCCTGCGCTGACCACCGAGCCTCCATCCTGCACTGACCACCGAGCCTTCATCCTGCGCTGACCACCGAGCCTCTATCCGACACTGACCACTCTGCCTCCATCCTGCGTTGACCACTCTGCCTCCATCCTGCGCTGACCACTGAGCCTCCATCCTCTGCTGACCACTGAGCCTCCATCCTCTGATGACCACTGAGCCTCCATCCTGTGCTGACCACTGACCCTCCATCCTGCGCTGACCACTGAGCTTCCATCCTGCGCCGACTACTGAGCCTCCATCCTGCGCTGACCACTCTGCCTCCATCCTGCACTGACCACTCTGCCTCCATCCTGTGCTGACCACTCTGCCTCCATCCTGCGCTGACCACTGAGCCACCACGCAGTGCTAACCACTGAGCCACTGCGCAGTGCTAACCACTGAGCCACCATGCAGTGCTAACCACTGAGCCACCGCGCAGTGCTAACCACTGAGCCACCGCGCAGTGCAAACCACTGAACCACCGTGCAGTGCTAACCACTGAGCCACCGCACTGTGCAAACCACTGAGCCATCGCACTGTGCAAACCACTGAGCCACCGCACTGTGCAAACCACTGAGCCACCGCACTGTGCAAACCACTGAGCCACAACACTGTGCAATCCACTGAGCCACCGCACTGTGCAAACCACTGAGCCACTGCACTGTGCAAACCACTGAGCCACCACACAGTGCTATCCACTGAGCCACTTTATACACTGCTAACCACTGAGCCACCATACTGTGCTAACCACTGAGCCACTATATACACTGCTAACCACTGAGCCACCATACTGTGCTAACCACTGAGTCACTATATACATTGCCAACCACTGAGCCACCATAAAGTGCTAACCACTGAGTAACCGTATACAGTGCTAACCACTGAGCCACCATAGAGTGCTAATCACTGAATCACCGTGTACAGTGCTAACCACTGAGCCACCTTATATAGCGCTAACCACTGAGCCTCCATACAGAGTTAACCACTCTGCCACCATACTGTGCTAACCACTGAGCTACTATACTTTCCTAAACACTGAGCCACCATGCAGTGCTAACCACTGAGCCACCATACAGTGCTAACCATTGAGCCACCATAGAGTGCTAACCATTGAGCCACCATATAGTACTAACCACTGAGCCACCGTATAGTGCTAACCACTGAGCCACCGTACAGTGCTAACCACTGACCACTGAGCCACTGTACTGTGCTAACCACAGAGCCACTATACAGTGCTAGCCACTGAGCCACCATACTGTGCTAACCACTGAGCCACCATATACAGCGCTAACCACTGAGCCACCATATACAGCGCTAACCACTGAGCCACCGTATACAGTGCTAACCACTGAGCCACCATACTGTGCTAACCACTGAGCCACCATACTGTGCTAACCACTGAGCCACCATATACAGTTCCAGCCACTGAGCTACCATACTGTGCTAACCACAGAGCCACCATACAATGCTAACCACAGAGCCACCATACTGTGCTAACCACTGAGCCACCATACTGTGCTAACCACTGAGCCACCATACTGTGCTAACCACTGAGCCACCATATACAGTGCCAACCACTGAGCCACCATAGAGTGCTAATCACTGAGTCACCGTATACAGTGCTAACCACTTAGTTACCATATACAGTGCTAACCATTGAGCCACATTACTGTTCTAATTATTGAGCCACCATGTACAGTGCCAACCACTGAGCCACTATAGAGTGCTAACCACTGAGGATCCGTTTACAGTGCTAACTACTGAGCTAGCGTATACTGTGCTAGCCACTGAGCCCCCGTATACTCTGCTAACCACTGAGCCCCTGTATACTGTGCTAACCACTGAGTCGCCGTACACTCTGCTAACCACTGAGCCGCAGTAAAGTCTGCTAACCACTGAGCCCCCATATACTCTGCTAACCACTGAGCCGCCGTATACTCTGCTAAGCACTCTGCTGCAGGCAGGAGAGGGTCGGGGAATAGCGGCCGGGTGCGGGCAGGAGGGGACCCCTCCTGCCCGCACCCAGTCGCTGTTCCCGGCTCCCTCCTGCCTGCACCTGGCTGCTGTTCCCTGGCCCCCTCCTGCCCGCACCCGGTCGCTGTCCCCTGGCCCCCTCCTGCCCGCACCCGCCCGCTCTTCCCGTCTCCCTCCTGCCCGCACCCGCCCGCTCTTCCCTGGTCCCCTTTTGCCTGCACCCGGCCATTCTTCCCTGGCCCCCTCCTGCCCGCACCCGGCCCCCTCCTGCCCACTGTTCCCCAGCCCCCTCCTGCCCACACCTGGCCGCTGGACTCTGGCACCGCTGCACACTGGCACCGCTGCACACCAGTACTGCTGTAGGTATCTACTATATAATCTCCTAATCGTGTCTGTCTGACGCCGAAATCGCGCGCCAGCGCATTCAAAATTAGAACATTACACAATAGTTGTAACCTGGCGACAGGGATGCATAGGTGACACTATTGCCAGGCTACATGCGGTGACCCCCAGCACCGGTACCCGTTGCCTCCCTCCTCGCCTCCCCTCTCACCTCCTCGCCTCCTCGCCTGCCCCCTCACTCGTCTTCTCCCTGTACAGCTGAGCGGTCATGTGACAGGGCAGGCTGATGTGACGTCAAATTCTTTGCTATTATTATCTTCATTTAATTTGTCTTCAATGAAAAAACACAAAAGTGAATGAGGCAAAAAGCAGAGCATTGATCATTTCACACAAAACTCCAAAAATGGGCCAGACAAAAGTATTGACACCCTCAGCCTAATACTTGGTTGCACAATCTTTAGCCAAAATAACTGTGATCAACCGCTTCCGGTGACCATCAATGAGTTTCTTACAATGCTCTGCTGGAATTTTAGACCATTCTTCTTTGGCAAAATGCTCCAGGTCCCTGATATTTGAAGGGTGCCTTCTCCAAACTGCCATTTTTAGATCTCTCCGCTGGTGTTCTATGGGATTCAGGTCTGGACTCATTGCTGGCCACCTTAGAAGTCTCCAGAGCTTTCTCTCAAACTATTTTCTAGTGCTTTTTGAAGTGTGTTTTGGGTCATTGTCCTGCTGGAAGACCCATGACCTCTGAGGGAGACCCAGTTTCTCACACTGGGACCTACATTATGCTGCAAAATGTGTTGTTAGTCTTCAGACTTCATAAAGCCATGCACACGGTCAAGCAGTCCAGTGCCAGAGGCAGCAAAGCAACCCAATAACATCAGGGAACCTCCACCATGTTCGACTGTAGGGACCGTGTTCTTTTCTTTGAATGCCTCTTTTTTTCTCCTGTAAACTCTATGTTGATGCCTTTGCCCAAAAAGCTCTACTTTTGTCTCATCTGACCAGAGAACATTCTTCCAAAATGTTTTAGGCTTTCTCAGGTAAGTTTTGGCAAACTCCAGCCTGGCTTTTTTATGTATCGGGGTAAGAAGTGGGGTCTTCCTGGGTATCCTACCATACTGTTCCTTTTTATTCAGACGGCGACGGATAGTACAGGTTGACACTGTTGTACCCTCGGACTGCAGGGCAGCTTGAACTTGTTTAGATGTTAGTCGAGGTTCTTTATCCACCATCTGCACAATCTTACATTGAAATCTCTCGTCAATTTTTCTTTTCCATCCACATCTAGGGAGGTTAGCCACAGTGCCATGGGCTTTAAACTTCTTGATGACACTGCGCACGGTAGACACAGGAACATTCAGGTCTTTGGTTTCTCAAGTCCTTAGACAGTTCTTTGGTCTTCTTTATTTTTTCCATGCTCAATGTGGTACACACAAGGACACAGAACAGAGGTTGAGTCAACTTTAATCCATGTCAACTGGCTGCAAGTGTGATTTAGTTATTGCCAACACCTGTTAGGTGCCACAGGTAAGTTACAGGTGCTGTTAATTACACAAATTAGAGAAGTATCACATGATTTTTCTAACAGTGCCAATACTTTTGTCCACCCCCTTTTTATGTTTGGTGTGGAATTAGATCCAATTTGGCTTTAGGGCAATTCTTTTTGTGTTTTTTAATTGAACACAAATTAAATGAAGATAATAATACCCAAGAATTTGTAATTGCAATAATTTTCAGGAAGAAACTGAGTATTATCTGATAGAATTGCAGGGGTGTCAATACTTTTGGCCACAACTGTATATATGTAGTTCACTCACGTTGACTGAACAAGTTCTGTCAGTCACAGTATGTCAACTACATACATATTCTAGAATACCCGATTAGAATACGCGTTAGAATTGGGCCACCATCTAGTCTACTATATAATTGTCTACTTCTGTCTGTTTGTCTGTAATGCAAATCCTGCGTTGCTAATGGGTCAGGCCAGCCGACCACGACCTGTCAGCAACAGGGACAGTCCGCCCTCAAATTGGCGCGCGATTTCAACCATGCTTCGCTGATTGGTTGCGCCCGGCCGATTGCCAGCAATCAGCGATATTGGCGCAGGATTTAAACCCAGCTTCGCTTTGCATTATTCTTAAATCTTCATAAATAAACTACATACATACTCTAGTACTACCATGTTTCCCCAAAAATAAGACACCGTCTTATATTTTTTTTTGGTCCCAAAGATGGACCATGTCTTATATACGGTACATCCCACTGCAGCCTCCCATACACACACAACACAAACACACACCCATACACACCACACACCCATACACACACACACATATAACCATACACATACATAACCATACACACACACATATAACCATACACACACACACACAAATAACCCTTAACAATTAAGTTGCCTAATAATTCTGCACAGTAATAGTTACCTGCACAAACAGATATCCTCCTAACATAGCCAAAGCTAAAACACTCCAACTTCCAAAAATATTAAGCTTTGATATTTATGAGTCTTTCAGGTTGATTGAGAACATAGTTGTTGATCAATAATAAAAATAATCCTCTGAAATACAACTTGCCTAATAATTCTGCACACAGTGTATAACTGTGGCGCCCCGCAACGAGTGCGTCACAGGAGGGTATTGCAGCCATAAATGCAGCCGCAATATTCTCTGACACAGCAGTGATCTGGTTAACTTTGAGATCCAACCCTGCATGCATCACCTAGAATAGAGGGCCAATCCAGGGTCCTGGTGGGTGGAGTGCAAGGGTAGTGTAGAGGACGAGTTAACACAATTAGTTGAAAAAAGAGAGGAGAGGAGAAGAGAAGAGACGTAGGAGCGGGTGCCCTGCACCTCGTGCAGCCCCCGGGCCGTCACCGGTCGGGTGTCAGCACCTGAGGCCTCAACAACCGGGATCGGGCATCACTAACTACGGGTTCCAAAAGACTCCCGTGCCCAAAACTTTACAGCTGGTTCACTGGTACCAAAGCTGGCAGCAGTTCACCTCTGCTACGCGAACCAGAAGCGTGGAGGAGCAGCTTTACAGGAGCACCCCACCACCACCCAACTTCCAGTCGTCTAACCAGCGGTGTACCCACCAAGGGATCCAAGGCTCCCCAAAACATCCATGACGTACATCTTGGATAGGGCATTGAAGCAGCCTCCCCGTACCCGATCTGGTATTCCTGGGCGACAATGGCAACCACTTAGCTAGAATGGAGGAACACTGCGGATCTCTGAGGAACACCATCACTGCTGAGTCCACCCGCTCCACTACCCGTTAACTGTATACCATGTACTGCCTGCTGGTTACAGTAAAGACCCGTTGCAGAGACTTTCAGTGTCCGTGTTTCCTTATGAACTGTCCGTCCGCACTACAAGGTAAAAGCAGCTGCCGCACAACATCTTAAGCAGCTCCAGCCTCCGGGGATCACCGCTCAGCCTGTGGGGAGCGTTCCATCTTGCTGCTGTCCATCCCCCGGAGGTTCCGCAGCGTCGGTAACGATTACCGAAACTACTCATAGGTACCGTCACGAATAAATTAACCCCTTAATCTGTTCCGACAAGACGTCTATAACTTTTGATCTGCACCCAACCGGGCCCGGCTACCGGCAGGCACGGCCCACCCGTGACAAGGAGGAAGGAGCTACAGCCTGTCTAAACCGGAGTCCACGGGCCGACGGTGAGTCATAACCCCAAGACAGCGGGTGTGTTGCTGGGGAGTAATGGTAGAACCACATACAGAAATGGCAATATTAGGTTTAGGAAGATTAGTAGAGGGAGGAAACATGAGAAGTTCCGTTTTTGATAGATTCAGTTTAAGGTAGAGAGAAGGCATGATGTTAGAGATAGCAGACAGAACAATTGTTAAGGAGAGCCCTAAGATCAAAATACTTAATTAACTGTAAGACATAAGGACATGGGAGAAATGATCTATAGAGTGTATTATTTTCACCTTACATAAGCTTGTTGCAGACAAAGATGGCTCCCATTTCCTGCCACATCACCACATGTTCTGAGTCAAGACAAAGACTGATCAATCACACAGAATGACACCTTATCTGATGGCTTTGTGGATCAATCTAACCTGGAGACCTGATGGACTAATCTACCTTGATGACCTCATGAATCCCCCCATGGACTAGCCCATATCCCAGTTCGTTAACCAATGCATACATTTTATTTGTCCCTATTCTTTGTGTAATCGAGCCCCTTAAAGTGCTTTGTTAAAATCCATGTGTGATCAAATAAAAACTCACTTTGGAGCTGTGCCTTTGGAGCTGAGGAGAGCTTACACCTGATGTGTTTTCGGTGTATTTCTTTCTCGCATGCATCAGCTTAACATAATCTGGACAGGAGCAGGCAACTCATTAATATTATAAAATATTAATCTGTGAGACAATCACTGGTATTTTGTAGTAATATGGGGCTAATGTCAGGAGACGATGTGTAATGTGGGTATTGTCGGCATATAGATGGTGCTGAAAACAGAATCTGCTAATGGTTTATCCAATAGGAGCAGTGTATAGAGAGAAGAGAAGGGGACCTAGGACTGAACCCTGAGGAACCCCAACCATGAGGGGAAGAGGAGCCAGCGAAAGGAGCAGTCAGAGGTAGGAGGAGAACCAGGAGAGAGCGGAGCATAGAGAGGAGCTGGTGATCCACCGTATCTGTATCGAATGCAGCGGAGAGATCCAGGAGGATCAATAGGAAGTTGTGACCATTAGGTTTGGCTGTTAGTAGATCATTAGAGACTTTAGTAAGAGCAGTATCAGTATAGTGTAAGAAGTGGAAACCGGATTGTAGAGGGTCCAGAAGAGAATTGTCAGAGAGATAGTTATATTATTGTACACAGGGAGCAGTAATACTGTAGTTATATTATTGTATATAGGAGGTAGCATTATAGTAGTTATATTCTTGTACATAGGAGGCAGTATTATAGTAGTCATATTCTTGTACATAGGGGCAGTATTATAGTAGTTATATTGTTGTACATAGGAGCAGTATTATAGTAGTTATATTCTTGTACATAGGAGCAGTATTATAGTAGTTATATTCTTGTACATAGGGGCAGTATTATAGTAGTTATATTCTTGTACATAGGGGCAGTATTATAGTAGTTATATTCTTGTACATAGGGAGCAGTATTATAGTAATTATATTCTTGTACATAGGAGCAGTATTATAGTAGTTATATTCTTGTACATAGGGGGCAGTATCATAGTAGTTATATTCTTGTACATAGGGGCAGTATTATAGTAGTTATATTCTTGTACTTTGGGGGCAGTATTATAGTAGTTATATTATTGTATATAGGGGGCAGTATTATAGTAGTTATATTCTTGCACATAGGGGCAGTATTATAGTAGATATATTCTTGTACATAGGGGCAGTATTATAGTAGTTATATTCTTGTACATAGGGGGCAGTATTATAGCAGTTATATTCTTGTACATAGAGACAGTATTATAGTAGTTATATTCTTGTACATAGGGCAGTATTATAGTATAGTCTTGTACATAGGAGCAGTATTATAGCAGTTATATTCTTGTATATAGGGGGCAGTATTATAGTAGTTATATTCTTGTATATAGGGGGCAGTATTATAGCAGTTATATTCTTGTATATAGGGGGCAGTATTATAGCAGTTATATTCATGTATATAGGGGGCAGTATTATAGTAATTATATTCTTGTACATAGGAGCAGTATTATAGTATAGTCTTGTACATAGGAGCAGTATTATAGCAGTTATATTCTTGTATATAGGGGCAGTATTATAGTAGTTATATTCTTGCACATAGGGGCAGTATTATAGTAGATATATTCTTGTACATAGGGGCGGTATTATAGTAGTTATATTCTTGTATATAGGGGCAGTATATATAGTAGTTATATTCTTGTACATAGGGGGCAGTATTATAGCAGTTATATTCTTGTACATAGAGACAGTATTATAGCAGTTATATTCTTGTACATAGAGACAGTATTATAGTAGTTATATTCTTGTACATAGGGGCAGTATTATAGCAGTTATATTCTTGTACATAGAGACAGTATTATAGTAGTTATATTCTTGTACGTAGGGGCAGTATTATAATAGTTATATTCTTTTACATAGAGACAGTATTATAGTAGTTATATTCTTGTACATAGGGGGCAGTATTATAGCAATTATATTCTTTTACATAGAGACAGTATTATAGTAGTTATATTCTTGTACATGGGGCAGTATTATAGTAGTTATATTCTTGTACATGGGGTAGTATTATAGTAGTTATATTCTTGTACATAGGGGGCAGTATTATAGTAGTTATATTCTTGTACATAGGGGGCAGTATTATAGTAGTTATATTCTTGTACATAGGGGCAGTACTATAGCAGTTATATTCTTGCACATAGGGGCAGTATTATAGTAGATATATTCTTGTGCTTAGAGACAGTATTATAGTTGTTATATTATTGTATACAGGGAGCAGTATTACAGTAGTTATATTCTTGTATATAGATGACAAAATTATAGTAGTTATAATGTTGTACATAGGAGCAGTATTTACATTATTGTACAAAGGGGGCAGTATACTAGCAGTTTTATTCTTACCTGTCATATATGGTAGGCTTTTATATTCAGTGTTTTAGATAAATCCGCCTAGATACTGTCAGTAAATTGCCTACAGTTAACAATCTTATAGATAAAACTTGAGTTGAAAGAGTTTTTTTTCCTTTCAAACCAGAAATGTCTCTTGAAATTGAAAAAAAGGGTGAAAAAATGTAGGAGAGGTTGATGGAGGAGGTGGGGTGAGGAATGTGTGGCCACTTAGAACCTGCCCTGCTGCTGAGAAAAACATGGATGTTCCCAGCAAAGAGAGATAAGCGATTAGATAATCTGAGCTTTATATCTGGAGAATGGAATCTGCACTCAGTGAGAGAACGCTTTGTTGTTTGCAATTTCTCAGTATCAAAATCACAATATTAAATGAGGAGCTTTGCCAACGATAGTGATAGGTGAAGGCTTTTCCAGTTGTGTTGTACCATTTATGTGTGTCTAGAACAGTGGGCATTGATAGTATATTGATTGGTAGTGGCATGGGGTGTTACAACGGATTCTAGTGTGGTCATTAATATGTTCTGACATACTGTGCACTGATGAGTTCCAGTGTAGTGGGCATTATTTGGTCCTAGCATAGTGTGTTCTGATGGGTTCCAGTGTAGTGGGCATTATTTGGGCCTGGCATAGTGTCCACTGATGGGTTCCAGTGTAGTGGGCATTATTTGGTCCTAGCATAGTGTGCACTGATGGGTTCCAGTGTAGTGGGCATTATTTGGTCCTAGCATAGTGTGCACTGATGGGTTCCAGTGTAGTGGGCATTATTTGGTCCTGGCATAGTGTGCACTGATGGGTTCCAGTGTAGTGGGCATTATTTGGTCCTGGCATAGTGTGCACTGATGAGTTCCAATGTAGTGGGCATTATTTGGTCCTAGCATAGTGTGCACTGATGGGTTCCAGGTTAGTGGGCATTATTTAGTCCTGGCATAGTGTGCACTGATGGGTTCCAGTGTAGTGGGCATTATTTGGTCCTAGCATAGTGTGCACTGATGGGTTCCAGTGTAGTGGGCATTATTTGATCATGGCATAGTGTGCACTGATGGGTTCCAGTGTAGTGGGCATTATTTGGTCCTGGCATAATGTGCACTGATGAGTTCCAATGTAGTGGGCATTATTTGGTCCTGGCATAGTGTGCACTGATGAGTTCCAATGTAGTGGGCATTATTTGGTCCTAGCATAGTGTGCACTGATGGGTTCCAGTGTAGTGGGCATTATTTAGTCCTGGCATAGTGTGCACTGATGGGTTCCATTGTAGTAGGCATTATTTGATCATGGCATAGTGTGCACTGATGGGTTCCAGTGTAGTGGGCATTATTTGGTCCTAGCATAGTGTGCATTGATGGGTTCCAGTGTAGTGGGCATTATTTGGTCCTAGCATAGTGTGCTCTGATGGGATCCAGTGTAGTGGGCATTATTTGGTCATGGCATAGTGTGCACTAATGGGTTCCAGTGTAGTGGGCCTTATTTGGTCCTAGCATAGTGTGCACTGATGGGTTCCAGTGTAGTGGGCATTATTAGGTCCTAGCATACTGTGTACTAAGAAATCCTAGTGAAGTGGGCATTATTTGGTCCTGGAATAGTGGGTACTGACAAGTTCTAGCATAGTGGGCATTACTCTTTCTTGGCATTGTGTGCACTTATGGGTCCTAGTGTAGTGGGCATTGCTGGGTCCTAGCATAGTGTGCACTGATGGGTTCCATTGTAGTGGCATCATTGGGTCCTGGCAAAGTGTTCACTGATGGTTTCCAGTGTAGTGGGCATTGTTTGGTAATGGCATAGTGTGCTCTGGTGGGTTCCAGTGTAGTGGACATTGCTGGGTCCTCACATAGTGTGCACTATGAGATCCTAGTGTAGTGGGCCTGGCATTGATTTTTGTAGTTTGCATCATTGGAGGCATTGATGGGTCCTGTTGTAAAAGAAACGGAAGACCAGGCCAATCTCCAAAAAAGCTTTTGGAAAAGAATTATGAACTCTTGCAGTCCACAGATCATTTTATTAACTAGTGTAGACGACCGCTGGGCCAATGGAAAACATGGAAATGTTTTGACCGTCATTGGCTGATGCACTGAGTGGTATCACTGTATATTTTTTTAGACGGAATTAAAATAAAAGTCAGGAATCAATTCTCAATTCTTGTGTAGAGCAAAACGTCCCGTTTCTTGTAATGGAGCCTCTTTTTGTTTTTTCTACACTTGGCTTCTTGACCCATGTGTTGTTCTCTCCAGAGGAACAAGGCCAAACATTTGATATTTTCTTACAAAACTTTCCTCTGTCTCCAGCTCATTCCCCCTGGGCTCAGAGTTGGCCAGTAATTAGCATGACAAATGTCTATGTGTTGACGAGCGAGAAATAAAGTGAGGTGTTTATGGGTGCTCACAATTTTCAGTTCTTTTGATCATTGGAGTCCATTAATGGAGTTTAACATTGAGAAGGTTTTAAGTGGGTGGGATATTGTGTTGGAAGTTCCCATTTACTTTTGCCAAATTTACACTTGTTTATGGCTGAGATTGTTCAAGCTCCACACTTTCTACCAAAAGCAGTTAGGTCCCCATACACCTTGGACTAATGTTGGCCAAAGCAATCCATATCTGCAGGATTCGCCAATAGTCTAATGTGTATTGGGATAATGGGGGAGCATCCTTCTGAATTTTCCTCTTGTTTGCCAGGGACAAAAATGTTACCCCACCCCATTCCAGCTCCATGTTCATGTCCTGGTCTCTTACCTGTTAGCTTTGAAGGTCCAGTTGAATACTGTGAACACGGTAACGCAGTACCTTGGGGTTTTTCCGCAAGTCAGATGACACTCGCCCAATCTAGTCTATGGGTGCCATCCAGAGCCACAGTATAGCCTCCATTAGTAAATGAATGCATTTCAGTTTTTGAACACAGGAAATTGAAAATGGTTCTGTAAATTATTAACAGCTGGCGCTGTAAAAAAACAAACTGTACACGGGTGGCAAAAAAATTCTAAAATAACTTTTTTATAGTCTTTTGAACTTAGACTAAGGTCCCCTTCACATCACGTTTTTGTGGATCCGTGTGTATCTGTTTTGAAATGAATAGCCAGGAATCCGCTTTGGCCTCCCATGTATCCCTATGGTCACGGATGGGCACAGATTGGTCCTTAATGGCCATCCGTTTTTGTCCTTTTTGTGAGGGATCCGTTTGTGGCCGTTTTTTTTCGGTCCCCAGAATAGGAGACTGCTTCAACTTTGGGCTGCCTTCAAAAAAGCTGACACAAACGGATCTGTCGTGGTCCGCCTCAAATAACATGGTAGTCTATGGAGACGGAACCATTTCTGTCCGCTTGTGTCCATTTTGCAGCAGTGAGCATGCTCCAACCCCAGGAGCAGCTCCTCCTTTCTCTGGTAAGACCGGATTTCTCTCTCTCTTTCAGGAAGGGGGGGGGAGGACAGGCATAGGAGGAACAGACACAGTGCATAGGCACAGATAGGGGAGACACAGCACACAGGGAAGAGAAGTCAAAAGCTGTTCTCACAAGCCCTCAATGAAAGTCTGAGAGCCTGAATGTAGAATGAACAAGGCTCTCAGACTTGATCTGTTCATGGTGTGGTGGTATTTGACCCTTGTATGTGGTATTAGTCTGTCACTATTTGGTTGTAATATGTGCTCTGATCATAGTGTGGCAGTATTTCTCCTTGTATGTGGTATAATTCTGTCTCTATGAGGTGGTAATGTGCACTCTGATCATGGTGTGGTGGTATTTCTCCTTGTATGTGCTATTATTCTGGCACTATGTGGTGGTAATGTGCACTCTGATCATGGTCTGGCGGTATTTCTCCTTGTATGTGCTATTATTCTGTCACTATGTGGTAGTAATGTGCGCTCTGATCATGGTCTGGGCAGTATTTCTTTTTGTATGTAGTATTACTCTGTCACTATGTGGTGGTAATATGTGCACTGATCATGGTGTGGTGATATTTCTCCTTGTATGTGGTATTATTCGGTCACTATGTGTGTAGCAAATATGTATCGCAGGGACTGGACACTAGAGCAGTTAAGGGGTTAAATCCCCTGCCCATCCAGGAGACGTCACAACCTGCACACACAAACCTAGCAGTCACACTGACTCCAATCTCCCCAGGGAGCCATGATGGGAAAAGCAGAGAGTGACAAAAATCACACACATAGAAAGCTTCAAAGGAAAGATCATAGATACCAGAGAAACCATCTCAGATAGTTAGCTTCAAACAGACCCACAGAATTGGAGGGAAATGAGAAGACAAAGAACATTTTTTAAAACATAATCTATGCATGGCTAAATGAGTGAGCGTCCAATCATAGACCCATAATTAGAATTTTAAACTAGAAGGCCGGTCTAGGATCTGACCCCCCCCCCGGCTGGGTCTATATCTGGGCTCACGCAGCTGCAGGGCCGTGTCACAGTGATGGGTCAGTGAAAGCTGCTGTGATCATCATTCCAAAACTCTGCCCTCCCCATCGGGCAACGTAAGCAAAGTTTAGGTTTCTGTAAGTTTCTCCTTTTTATTTCATTGTTTGCATATGTGTATGTCATTTTATTATTTCTATTTTTATATTTTTTTTTATGTAAGCACTGTACCTTTTATATTAAAGCTTAAAACTTTAATAAGCTGAAACCTTGTTTGTTCTAAAAGGATTCATAGCCCTAAGAAGTGTGTGATCCTGTGATTGGCTGACAGTATTATTTCAGGGACTTACCACCCTGTATGTTGGTAAGTGGTGGCAGTGTGTGTGAAGCGAGGTGCACGGTGCAAGTCGGGGTGTGATTGATGCTCCTTTTCAGCATAGGACAGAGGTCGAGTGCTGGATTGAGTGAGAGGAGATAGATTAACCCTTGCAGGTGCAATCCCAAGTCACGTGCTAAGAAGTGGGTACGTGACAATGTGGTAATATGCACTCTGATCGTGAAAAAAAAAAAAGCGTAGAGTTTACCTTGTCATGGTGCAGACTTAAAAGATGTTTTGGCCAAACAAATCTGATAAGCTGTGTTTGTATGTGATCTGGTGTTTGATGAGAACTGTTAGGATATGTTCACACAATACATTTTGTGAGGTAGTGTGGCACCCTGGCACCTGTTGGGCACCACAGAACCCTTGGGGCACAAATGGAGTAAGTAACAGCAAAGCAAAACCCACAACATAACAACACCCTAGAACACCTGGTTTCACCCCGAGCCTCTAGGGGGACTCCACTGGTGACTTCGAACCAGTTCCCCCTATGAATAGAGTCTTGGAGGGAGAAACTTCAGAGTGTGGAGACGCTAAAGAGCTGCAGGTTGTGGATGATCTCAAGCTTATGAGACACACACCAGGCCTAGTCAGCCTAGCTACCAGTGAGGAAATCCCTGCAATTGGGATATTAGGAAAGGAGAAGCACCTCTCAAGAAATACAAGAGTTACACCAACTCTTCCCTCATCCTCCGGTTACTGGAACCGAAGCTGTGAGAGCTACCCAGCCACCACAGAGAACCAGCACCATCAACAGGAGGCTTAGCCACCTGTTCCACCTGATGCACCATCCACGAGAGCCCAGGGAAGAGTACTGATCCTGCTCAGACCCTTTTACAGTGCCTTCAGTGCTGCTAACCAGGTGAAGCAAGTTCCGTTGAAAACACTGCCCGGTCCGGCTAGATTCCACATCCACCCGACCTTAGCACCAGAACTAGAGAAAGGAAGCCTAATACTGCTTGCTGTGAACCTCCAGAAGTGCCAACTTCACTATCCCGGTTCGAGTGTACCTGATTACCACCCAGTAAAGGTACCTAAAAGAGACTTTGTGTGGTTGTACGTTACTCCTGGATTCAGCGCGCAGCACCCCGCAGCTGCCTCACAACATCTTGCGCAGCTCCTGGCTCCTATCTCAACGTCAGCAGGGCAAGGAGAAGGTGATAGCCTACGCCAGCAGAAAGCTCCGTCCCACCGAGAGGAACCCGGAGAATTACAGCTCCTTCAAGCTGGAGTTCCTGGCCCTGGTCTGGGCAATCACAGAGCGTTTCAAGCATTACCTGGCATCCGCCCTGTTCACAGCTTTCACAGACAACAAGCCTCTAACACACATAGAGACTGCAAAGCTGGGAGCCCTAGAACAGCGTTGGGTAGCAAGACTCTCTAACTACGACTTCACTGTAAAGTACCGGGCAGGTCACAAGAACGGCAATGCTGATGCCTTGTCTCGAATGCCTCATCTTCCTGAAGAGGGAGAAGACATAGATGACCTGGAAGAGATTGAACTACCTGCTTTCCACCGTTCCGGTACAGCAACATGTCATCAGAGAAACCAGACCCGTGTAGAGAGGACCGTGAACCCGCTACCTCACCATGACTGGAAGGAGGCTCAGGCCAACGACCCAGATGTCAGCCTGGTAAGGGATCTAATCACTCAAGAACACGCCAACATGGACTCTGATGCCTCATCAAATGCTAAGCGCCTGTGGAAGGAGAAAGGGAGGTTGTTCGTCTACCAGGGTAAACTATGCAGAAGATACCTCAACCCAAGAACCCATAAACTCATCTGGCAGATTGTAGTTCCCAAGCCTGAAGTCCAAATGATCCTTGAAGCATACCATGATGATGCAGGACACTTTGGATGGAAGAAGCAGGAGAGACTCCTAAAGGATCGGTTCTACTGGGTCGGTATGCGAGGCTCCATTGACAAATGATGTAAAAACTGTGGACCATGTCACCTTCGAAGGAAAGACCATCTAACTCAGAAAGCTCCGTTGCAGCCAATTGTTACCACCAAACCTCTTGAAATAGTTGCTCTCGACTACGTGAAGCTTACCCCAAGTCGAACCGGGTACACTTACGCTCTCACCATCGTTGATCACTACTCAAGATTCCTGGTAGTCGTTCCAGTTAAGGATTTAACTGCTGAGGTAGCAGCCAAAGCGTTCCAGAGTTACTTCTGTCGCACCCATGGATATCCAGACCAAGTCTTAACTGACCAAGGGCCAGCCTTCGAATCAGCTCTGTTCCAAGAATTCTTAGGGCTATATGGGTGTAAGAAAATCCGCACAACACCTTATCATCCTCAGACGAACGGTTTATGTGAGAAGATGAACCACATAGTCATTGACATGCTCAACACCTTACCAGTTGAAGAGAGAAATCAATGGCCAGAGAAACTTCCAGATCTCGTGGACATCTACAACCACATACCTGTCAGTTCGACAAACTACACACCTGCTTACTTGATGAGAGCAAGACCAGGTAAATTGCCTATTGATTTGCAGATGGGAACCATCGAACCCACAGAAGACTCTTCTGATGAAGACTGGGTCAGCCAACGCCAAGAAAAGTACAGAAAAGTACAAGAAAGTGTTGAAAGAAACCTAGAAATCAGCAGAACCAAACAAGAAAAAGACTTCAACAAGCACGCCTCAGCTGAACCTCTAGCTATAGGTGATGTAGTGCTAAAAAGAAACCGAAAAACCAACAAATTGGATAACAGTTGGGAATCTGTACCCTACACCGTTATGCCGTCACACTATGACAACTCAAAAACTTGCGTTATTAGTAAAGACAATGGGAATACTATTGCGACTGTTTCAAGGGATCATTTGAAGAAATGTCCGCCACAGTTAATCCCACAAGCAACCAGTTACCCTGCTGTAACTAAAGATGAAGAAACAAAAGAAAACCTAGTCCTTACAGACATTGGATACTTACCAGCTGATTGGCCACAATTAGGTGAAGCATTCCTCATACCAGTTATGCATTTCTATCAACCTGTTGAAGATCAGCAACCAAATCCAATCCAACAAGTCCAACAAGAAGAAGTCCAAGTGCAAGAATTGCAGCCTGTTATATTGGAACCTGAGATTCCTGTAATCGGTCAACCTGCTAGTCCCACAGTAAGAGAAGCCATTCCTACTCAACTACCTACAGAGGTTAGTCCAGTTGATAGACTCCGCACTTACTATGGTCTACCACAAAGCAGACATAGAGAATCAAGAACCACTTCGTACACTACACAAACAGCTTTGGAAACACCCACACTACGCAGATCCACACGTAGTACATTAGGTCAACCCCCACACAAACTTGGAGAATGGGTTTAAAAATGTAGTGGAAAATATAACCTGTAAGTGTTTGTAAATAGCAACTGTTTTCAAAACCTGTAAAAAGTAGTGTACAGAAGGGTGGAGGAACTGGGCTCTGTCCCAAGTATACTAAGTTGGGGACAGAAAGCGCCTGGTAAGGTATAGTAGGTTAGTACCGGCCTCCCAAGCAGAGACACCCGTAGGGAATGTATAAAGTTACCATGTATCCCTGGACTTTACCTTTTCCCCTTTTCATAAACTTTGGACAATTGTCACAGGACTTGTGTGACCAAACCTTTACCTTTTTCCAGCCTGCGGCAGATGGACTAGTGCCGTACGGACTGCTTTTCACCTTTTTCACATTTCTCACTTCCTTTTCAGTGATTTTTGTGTTTTCTTTAAGACTCTGTAATTAACTGTTATAAAATGCTTAGTGTTAAGTTGTAAAAAGAACTTTTTGCTCAGCCGGGAGAACTGAGGTTAACTAAGGGGGAATGTGGCACCCTGCCCTGGCACCTGTTGGGCACCACAGAACCCTTGGGGCACAAATGGAGTAAGTAACAGCAAAGCAAAACCCACAACACAACAACACCCTAGAACACCTGGTTTCACCCCGAGCCTCTAGGGGGAGCTCCACTGGTGACTTTGAACCAGTTCCCCCTATAAATAGAGTCTTGGAGGGAGAAACTTCAGAGTGTGCAGACGCTACAAGAGCTGCAGGTTGTGGATGATCTCAAGCTTATGAGACACACACCAGGCCTAGTCAGCCTAGCTACCAGTGAGGAAATCCCTGCAATTGGGATATTAGGAAAGGAGAAGCACCTCTCAAGGAATACAAGAGTTACACCAACTCTTCCCTCATCCTCCGGTTACTGGAACCGAAGCTGTGAGAGCTACCCAGCCACCACAGAGAACCAGCACCATCAACAGGAGGTTTAGCCACCTGTTCCACCTGATACACCCATCCACGAGAGCCCAGGGAAGAGTATTGATCCTGCTCAGACCCTTTTACAGTGCCTTCAGTGCTGCTAACCAGGTGAAGCAAGTTCCGTTGAACACACTGCCCGGTCCGGCTGGATTCCACATCCACCCGACCTTAGCACCAGAACTAGAGAAAGGAAGCCTAACACTGCTTGCTGTGAACCTCCAGAAGTGCCAACTTCACTATCCCGGTTCGAGTGTACCTGATTACCACCCAGTAAAGGTACCTAAAAGATACTTTGTGTGGTTGTACGTTACTCTTGGATTCAGCGCGCAGCACCCCGCAGCTGCCTCACAACATCTTGCGCAGCTCCTGGCTCCGGGGACTCCCGCTCATCCTGTGGGGAGCGTTCCATCTCGCTGTATAACATCCCCCGGAGACCCGATCAGCGCTGGTAAAGTTACCAGAACACCCGCAGGTGGCGTCACGAAGACAAATCACCCCTACTGTTCCGCCATTCCCCTATTGATCTGGACCACCGGGCCTACACCACCGCAGGCGCGGTTCCGTGACTGGAGGAGAAGCAACGCCCACTACGTGTACCCCCGGCTACGGTGAGTCAGTAGCGCCCGGGGAACCCGCTTGCATAATGACACCAAACACGTGCTTATAAGTTTTCAAATGACTACCCTTTTATTGCTCACATATAAATCATAACCCGGGCAGTACATTAAACATTGAACACAAGCACGTCACATAATATATTACATTACACAGTACATTACATATGTGGAGCCCCACGGGACGGGGGTACTCGGTGCCGGACCGGATGGTACTGGGGAAGTCACGGATGGCTTGGTCCGGACCGTGTCCCTGGCTCGACAATTAAGTGGGAATTATTTAGAGGGGAAATGTCACTGTGACGCCACCCACTTGATGCGGCCAGTGATGGGGCCGCCACTGCTGCAGAACCTCCGGGGGTGATGGAGTGGCAGCGGAGATGGTATAGTTCCAGTGGGGAGAACTGTATCCCCCGGGGCAGTAAGGGTTGTAGAATTGTCCAGGACACTTACTTTGCAGGCTGCAGGGATCTCTCCTCCTGGCTGGTGCGGACAGGCTGGATCTGTATGAGGGAGAATGGTGTGCAGATAGAGGCAGACAAGAGAGGCAATTCAGGGTTTTCCAAAGCTTTACTCTTCGTTCTCTCCAAGCAGTTTACAAGTTATTTGCTGTTCTTTACAAGTTTAAGCACAGTTCTCAACACACGGGCACATTTTCCCTCTTCGGGTTCCCTCTTGCTCTGCAGCCAGGCCTCTCTCCCTGTGACCCCTCACACAGTCTGTAGTGTCCTTTCCGGGCTGTTTACATTCTCTTTGCTACGTGTTGTGCGACACTCGACAGTATGGCGGTGACTTGGGCTCCTGTGAGTCCTCCGGGTTGTCACTGAGCTGCCTGTCCTTGGGGTTAGGGATCCTAGTGTGAAGCTGTGATCCCCTGTCGGTGTTTGGGAATGCCGTGTGAACTACGGTTCCCTCTAGAGCCGACACTCTACTCAGCCCAGCCTCCAGCAGTCCTCAGCACGAGGCTCTACCAGGCTCCTTCTCTCTGTTCCTTTCCAGTATCATAGGAGGGACTTCTCTGCCTGCAGTCAGTGGCTTCAGCTGCTGTCTAGGGCACGGGTTACACCGTCCCTCTCTGTTCTGTCACACTCCTGGTGGCATCAGCATCGGACGGGCTTTCTCTCCCCTCTGGCTCGCACTGGCTCAGTACGGATTCTGCGCTCCTAGCCTTGCACTCACAGAAGTGTGATTGTCCTTCAGTCTTTACAGCTCAGCTCACATCGGCCTACTAACTTCCTTCACCCCTCCCCCTCACTATATACTGTCAGTCACCTGACCTCTGGTGTGCCCAACCCACTCCTCTGAATCCACCACCCCTCGATCTCATAGAGTTCTAACCTCAGGGCTGGATGTAAACCTCTTCTGACACGTGGGTTGTGTGGGCTGTGAGGGTGTTGTTGGCTGCAGTTCTCTTTGTGGCCTCCTGGACGCAGGGGCGCCACACATATATTATGAACACATATTATGCATATATGACTACAGTACATAAATAACCATATTCATCAACGGGCCCTGTGGTTCCCAATGGTGGTACCAGCCGCCTGGCTTTATTTACCCAGCTCTACACTACCCCGGAATACAGGCACCCTCCGGCCGTGTCTCGCACACGTCCGAACCAGCCTGGCCGGGGTTCTTTTCACACCGCATGTGATCCAACATATAAGCATCCATGGATCACATGCTCATCATATACTTATTCATTGACTGTGGCTCCTCTGGGTTCACAACAGGGATTGAGCAACCTGAGTCACGGGTACGCCCTGCATACCTCCATGGGCTCTTTTCTGGACGTATCTCGCCACACGTGTTCAACCATGGTTTCCTCACTCTAGGAGCCCTTCTAACCCCTGCTTCTGACCACCGGTACATACACTTCAATGGTTCCCTTCACTGACTACTTTAGTCGGACCCAATGGCGGCTATGCCCGCCTGGCACAATTCATACATCTGCCTCCCGTAGGGCTACATACACTTCAACGGGACTCTTCACTGACTACTTTAGTCGGATCCAATGGCGGCTATGCCCGCCTGGCACAATTCATACATCTGCCTCCCGTAGGACTACATACATTTCAACGGGTCCCTTCACTGACTACTTTAGTCAGACCCAATGGCGGCTATGTCCGCCTGGCACACTTTACGCACAGGGTTACACTTCATTCACATGTCTGCCTCCCGTAGGGCTACATACACTCACTGGGTCTTTTACATAAGCCATAAAAGACACTTACGCTTCAACGGGTCCCTCACTGACTGTTTAGTCTGACCCAATGCCCGCCTGGCACACTTTACGCACAGGGTATACAGTTCACTCTCGCATACGGGAACTGCCTTCTTACCAGGCACGGATCCGGGTCTCGCTACCTAAGTCACGGGTTGACCAAGCATCCCCAAGGGCTCCTTCCCGGACACATATCGCCACAAGTCTGGATCAGCGTCCACCTGGTTCAGCCACGGCTTCCCCCACTCCAGGAGCTGTGACGACTCCGGTCCTGGCCACCGGTATGGAGCTAGCATGCTCCCTTCATGTCCGCACACCACAGAGCTCAGGACTGCTCTGCTCTCAGCGTCCCTCAGTCTGAGACTTAAACAATCTCTCCCACAGACTGAATCTCTCTGGTGCTCTCTGGCTGATGATCAGGATCACACTCGATCAGCTGGCAGGCTCTTTATCGTGCCTGCCACTCCCACACTGACACATCCACCTGTGCTGCTATTACTCAGGACACACCCACCTGGGCTGATACCAATTAGGATACACTGTTCCCATACAGCCGCTCATCAGGCTCATCTATATGTCAGATCTACAGCAGTCACTCTCAGATTTAACTCATTGTGTTCCGGATAGGTTCACACAGCATCATCACAGTAAAACTGGCCAGTGTGGACAGGATCATACACTGATCCTGCATATGATGCACCCCGGCCATGAGGACCATGCCGGCGGTGCCTCACAATTTTTATAGTGTTTTTGCTGTTGTTTTATTATACATTTTTACTATGGCTTTATGTTAATGTATGCAAATGTATGCTGTGTTATTGTTTCTCTGCAAAACCAATGTGAAACAGGAAACGCTGACTACACATTGGTTTATTTGTTGTGCAGAAAGGGAAACCTGCGCAGATTTTCCTGCATTTTGAAAAAAATGAGAATGTCAGTTCTTTTCAAAACGTGCAGCAGTGTTTTACCATAGGATTAGTATTGTCTATGGGAGAATGTACTATAGTCGGTTCGGAGAGACAGGAGGAGAGAGAATGATCACCAGCAGGGAAAATAGGGTCAAAATGCAGTAAACTCGCACTTCAATAACACAATAAAATCTTAATCAAAAATGCTGTAAACCTAACACTAAAACACTAAAAACATCCTGCCAGGGATTTTGTTAACAAATACTACTGCCACTATTTTTGCTGCGTTTTTTAGTTTAGTTTTTTAAAACTCAGTGTGTGAACATAGCCTTAATGTGTGATTGGTGAGGACGTGGTGCAGAAGTGGTGTTTTTCCAATAGTGGAACTGTGGAATGTTCGAGGGGTGGAGGTAGAGCTGGGGTGGTGTCTCGGGGGGGATTATGGGCAAAATTTTGCCAATGAGGGGCCCTGAAAATTCCTGGTGGCAGTCCAGACCAGGAAAGAGTTATAGTATGGTGCAGAACTGTAAAGAGCTTTGTGGGTGAGAATGACACGTTTATATTGTACTCTGTAACAGATGAGTAACCAGTGTAATAACTGGCACAATGTGGAGGAATCGATGTAACGGCTGGACAGAAATATGATTCTGGCTGCTCTATTCAGAATGGATTAAAGAGGAGTGAGATTGGTAAAAAAAAAGGAGATCGATCAGTAGAGAGTTGCAGTAGTCCAGATGAGAATTAATAAGAGCCACACTTAAGGCCCTGTCACACTGAACGACCGCTCCAGCGATCCCGACAGTGATAACAACCTGCCGGGATCGCTGGAGTGTCGTTACCTGATCGCTGGGGAGCTGTCAAAAAGGCAGATCTCCCCAGCCATCTCCCCAGCGCGCGCTGCCTGGACACCCGGGGTTTATCATAGTTACCAGCGTTCTCCTTGCTTAGAGCTGCCTGTAAGCAGCTCTAAGCAGGGAGAACGCCCCCCAGAACCTTTCATTGTTGCCTATTTTCTCTAATTGTAGAAATATACAATATTATGTAACTATGTGAGATAATTGTATACTCGACCAATGGGCTGTGCTGAATTTTCATATTTAAGTTTGTCTAAGAGTTCAATAAATGTCTTTGCTGCCCATCGGAAGCAATCAGGACTCTATTATAAGTTCTTGTAAATCAGTTTCAAGAATAATAGTTGAGATCTGAATGAAGGCCAACTATTTACTTCATCACACAGTGAAACAACTCTCACCAGGTTGTGACTAAGGCTGGAAACACACTGTCCTAGTGACATGCGAGTCTTGGATCATTCGCCCGGCACAATCCCTGCCTCTTTGAATGTGATACTGTGAGTGGTATGTTTGTCTATGTAGCTCCACTGCTTCCATCGAGAGAGAGGGAGGCCATCCCGGGTGAATGATCGGAGAGTAGTGCGAGTAACTCACATGTCACTCAGACAGTGTGTTTCCAGCCTAACAGTGCCGACAGCACCCCTGAAGTGAATGCGATGGAGCTAAGGGATAACATTTCTCCCTATGGAGAGAGTGACATGTGAGGTCAAGCATGTCATTACAGTATGCGGAGACTTAAATGCCTTGCATGCTCCTCTGGGATATTAAAGTGTAACCAACCTTTACATTTTTGTTTAATAATAATGTAGAGCAAGTGATTATAATAAGCTGTCATATATACTTTATAAATTAAATCTTTAAGAAAACCTTTCAAAATCCTTCCACAAGATCTCCCCACTAGACTGTGTCTGAAGCTCATTCTCAGTGACATCCATCTTCAGCTTCTCACACACACTGAGTACGGCCATCTAACCATATAAGTGTGGTGGGTGTGGCCTAAACTGTGCTTGTCTAGCATGGCTACAGGTAATCTGTGTATTGTTAGTTTACCTCATGCAGGGACAAAAAGAGCTCATGCTTTCGGCACACAGCTCCTGTGAAATCTTATGTGACTTCTCTCCATTCAGATTGGCCCTGCTCCTTGCAATCAGCTGATAACACAAAGCAGTGCAATGTGAATGAAGGAGTCAGATAGAATCTCATAGGACCTGTGTACCGACAGCCTGAGCTCAAAGTGGCCCTGCATGAAGTAAACTGAGACTGTGATACACTGTGAACGCTGTTTAGGCCTTGCCCACCCACCCAGCCGCCCTGTATATGTCAGGTTTAGAAATAGCCTAGGAGGGAGATCTGCTGGAAGGATTTTGAAAGGTTTTCTTCCAGATTTCTCTTATGAAGTATAATTGAACGTTTATTAAAATCACTTGCTCTACATTATCTAATATATAAAACTGAATGTGTGTATGTGTGTGTGTGTGTATGTATGTGTGTATATATGTATATCC